>CATIWJ010068456.1:0-12761 GCA_949640765.1 Croton laevigatus | reverse complement strand
TTTTTTTTTAGTTGAGATAACATTGGAGAAATAATAGATAAAGTTATCCACATTGCATAAACATTAACAATAAGGTTAGTCACGCTTGGAATATTAATAATTTAATTGAAAAACTTAATTTACCTTTAAAAAAATATATATATTTATACTGTGATGCACAAAAACACATTGTTTAAAAGAGATCTTTTGAATTGCATACATTATTCAATTTGATGGTCGAGAAGGCCAAGATTGGCGAGGAAGATCTAAGATTGTTTGAAAGTATATGGTAGTTAAAAATTTAAAAGCTTTAGATATTGATGCGGATTTAATTAATATAAACTTGAATAGAAGCGTAGAAGTCGTGTCGTGAAAAGAATATAAGGAGTGTGGTGATTGCTATTCCTATGTTTGGTGTGATTCTGTTAAGAATCTGGGCCTAACTCACCTGAAAACCCGAGTTGACAGGTGAGGTTTGCCCACATTTATAAATCTTATTAGCCCCCTTCTCCTATCCGATGTGGGATTCTTTCAGTACCGACCCTCTCACTCTCATTGATGTTGCTACACCTCTCACTTCGATACTTATTTAGTAGCATCTCTACAGGCAGAGCTTAAAAGCAGAACGAGAACAGATGGCTTGCCCGTTCTACCTTCATGAGAAGGTAGAACCTATCGACTATGGATTTGGGGTTAGTGTTCATCTATACAGAGAACTTAGTATTAGATTTTTTTTTTTTTATTCTTAAAACTAAAACAATTATATATATATATATATATATATATATATATATATATTACTACATATAGACCATAGATATTTTAAAAAATTAATTTAATATATTTATATTTTTTATGTGCGTAGGAACCGAAGGATTATTTTGAAGTTCAAATAACAAGAATAAAGATTCTTTACGCCATCATGCAATAAATGCAGAAAAAACACGTATCACAGTCGGATATATTTAAGAAATTGAAAAGCCATCAACAGTTGTTATCGAAAAGAAAGGAAGGAAGATGAAATTGATGAAAATTACAACCGAAGATTGAAGAAAATGATAAAATTGGAAAGCCTATCTTAATTTTGTAATTTCTAAATATTATTTTTATATTTTTCAATAGTAAGTTATGTATATTTATTCAAAATTATAATATCAATATATATCAAATCTTATTTTTAATTAAATAACAATTGAAATTTGTATATTAATTAAAAAGAGCAAATTATAGTAAAACTTGACGAACTGAGTCTAATTCACGCTTATTTTTATTAAACTTAATCAATTATGTATTCGAGCATTGGTAGGTAGGGACTAGACAGATTCTTTTTCATATGATTAATATGTAACTTATGGTATATAATGTGTGGTGCAAATAAGTCTTTGTTTATAATGTGCGGTGCAAATACGCCATTTCCTTTCTCTGTCAACATTTCGGGAATACTTTCTAATCAGGATTTATGCTTATTCTATAAAATAATCAACCATGCTTATCAATTTTTAATATCAAAAAATAATGTTTATGATATATTAATACTGATAAACGCTCAGAAGGATAGCCTACTGGTAAGACACTTTTTTTTAAAATTGATATCTTGGGTTCGAGGTTTATTACAATTTTTTTTCCTAATAAAAAGTAAAGTACAATATCTATGTTTATATATATATATATATATATATATATATATATATATAGCTTAATGGCTAATAAATAATATTACTAATTATACGAATATAATTAAATTTTTAAATTTTTTAAAATAAATTCATCAAAATAAATTTATTTATTTATACATTTATTTTCATTTTAGAAACTCGCTAGCCAATTTTATTATTTTTTATTTGATTAAATTTATTAATTACACAAATATTTTATTTTATAATAATTTTTAATTATAAAATTAGTTAAAATTTTTTGTGATTGCTAATAATTAAAATAACATATTTTATAAGTTATCAACTAATATTAATTACTGGCAAAAAAAAAAAATTAATATTAATTAATTAGATAAATAATTAAAATAATATATTATATAAATTAATTAATTTAGTAGTTTCATAAAATTGTTATAGTCATTTTAGATATTCCTTGTTATCATGTTTTTTTTACGACTAATTATCATCGTATTTAAATATAATATTTTTATTTTTTATGATCATTTTCATCTGTAATTCAATTAAATAGCACTTTCATATTTTTGTTAGTTTTATAATACTTTTTATTGTTCTTTTATCTTATTATCCTTACTAAATACATTAATGTTTTATTTTTCTAAACAACTTGTGGGATATAAATTTATTTCTTTTTATTTCCATAAGTGTCTCCTGCCTCAGAACCATCGTCAGTATATAAATTTATTTTCTTTTATTTCCTTCCACCCACTGCCATCACCTGTCTAGCCGCTAGAAAATAAATTTATTTCCTTCTGTTGCCAACCACAATCATCAGTAAATAAATTTATTTTCTCTTATTTTCTTCTAGCCTCCGGAAAATATATTTTTTTCCTTTTATTTTCTTCCATTACCGGCCACTAGTTGCTAGAAAATAAATTTATTTTTTCTTATTTCCTTGCAGTCATCGGTAACCTAGGACACTTTATTTCCTTCCACCATTCACCTGTAAATAAATATATATACTTTTTTTCGTCATATTTCTATATATGTTCTTAAGAGACTCTAGTTTTCATGGCTAAATCAAATTTATATTATTAGTTTCTACATTCAGAATAAAACAAAAAAGTATATGAAAACGTATTACAAAACATGAAATCAACAACAAATCGAAAAGAAGATTACAAAACATAAAAACCTAATCTCATGGTATTTCAAATTCAAACGACGTTCACTAGTCGGAAGTTCAAACGAAAACGGCAGACAAGATGGGCGACGAGGGTGGCTGGAGAGCAATTGTTGTAAAACCCTCGGTTTTTGAGTGATTTGGAGATTTGGAAATAAAGAGTAATTTTGCATGATTGTATTTGTTGGCAATATTTTGATGCTTGTAAGTACTTGGATCAGCGAGGAGATCGTTTCGATTGTAATGTTGTGTTTTTGGAATTATGGATTCAAAAGTTATTGGTCTTGTGGGTTTTATTTGTAATAATAATAATAACATGGATGAAATAATTGAACTTGGTGGTTTAAAAAAATATAAATAAATGAAAATAGAAATAAAATAATAAAAAAATATGTGTAGATTCAGTAGAAGGAGAGGGATAGAAAAGGAAAAAAAGGCAATTTTCGAGGATTTAATTATTTTGAGAGATTGGATAAAAGAATGGACATCCATTGTTTTATTAAGGTTATTGCTTCTGAGAATTGGTTTTTTCGATAAACTAAGAGAGAAAAAGAGAGAGCTGCCATAGTTTCATGTTCCTGTCAGATGTACGGTTGAGTGGTGTGAATTGGTTGAGTGAAGTTGGTTCGGGTCAGCAATAGGGCTAGGCACAGTCTGATACTGGTAGACATGCTTGTGTGGGTATTGATTAATAAGGTGAGACAAGAAAAATTGGCCGAAACCATTCTCACACCCATGAACTATACAACCTTTTTACATAAAGCCCCTTGATTAAGTAATAAGAACATAAAGCCCCTGAACTAACGGCGTGTGGGATACGGACCCCTTATTTAACGGGAGTAACAGCACGTGAACTTTAAGCAAACGGGAGGCACGTAATGGCAATAATCAAAACATTTTCAATGTTGTTTACACAAAAGACAACAAATTATACTTTTATATAATCAAAATTAGTCAAAAGGCTACTAAATACTAGTGTATTACAATGCCAACAAAAAGAAATAATAGAAATCTAATTGGGGGCAAAAAAAAAAAAGGAATCCAAGCCTCACCATTTGGAAAGGTTAAAAAGAATAGAGAGAGTAATTTAAGTTAATGGCATAAAATTTGCAGGTGGTAATCTACTGAACAAGCAAATGGCTATAAATTCAGAACAAAGACTAAATCTTTTCATCACTCGCATTTTTATTGCATCTTCCACTATTCTCAACCAAACCAACAAATATGGCAGACTCCTATAAGCATTGAAACGAAGCAAATGATTATTGAAAAAGCACATTAAGCATAAAACAAAAGAAATTTATGCATAATTTTAATAAATATATGAGCAAATCATAAAGATGGATGCATATATTCATTATTGCAATTGAAACATTGATTTTTAAACATTATTACAAGCTATCAAATTTCGCAAATAATGCAGCTACCTCATAAAGCAGAAAATCCGAGGATCAAACCACCATATACTGAATCGTCAATTCAAATACAATGACACGCCAAATATAGTTGCAAAAAGAAATAGTTTCTATCTTTAATTAAAAAGAATATATAATTAAAAAGAAATTTAAAAAGTCTGATGGATTTCACAAATCCAAGCCTAGAAAAATATCAATCTCCTTCACATCAATAACAGAAGAATTGAAAGAATAACGAATGATTGAAAGCAAACGTTGAAACTTACCAGTTGAACTGAGGAGACAAGATCTGATCAAACATCGAATGAAGGAGGCGATGAAGATACAGACGACCTCAACACAGATCAGAGATGAAGACCGCTCAGCCAATTTATTCAACTATGGTAGTCACTGCCCACTGAATCTGATATTCCTGCAGGAATATCATATGTAGAAGCTCTATTTGTGATCGGGCAAGACAGAGAAACCAGAAAGAAGAAGATATAGCGATGACGATTATTCCGTTCGCAGCTGCTCGCCGCCGTCGTCTAATCGATTGTCGGCGTCGATCATTGCTTTAAATCCAAATTGGCCATGGAGTTTGAAGAAGAAGAAAAATAAAAACTTTCGACGATAAATGATGGATGAGGGAAATAATGTTTTGATTATTGCCATTACGCGCATTCCGTTTGCTTAAAGTTCACGTGCTGTTACTCCCGTTAAATAAGGGGTCCGTATCCCACACGCCATTAGTTCAGGGGCTTTATGTTCTTATTACTTAATCGATGGGTTTTATGTAAAAAGGTTGTATAGTTTATGGACGTGAGAATGGTTTCGACCCAAGAAAAATTATATTTAATTAGATGTATTTCATGATATACATACATACATGCATCATGATGTGAAGAATATCAATGAATTTGGTTCATGTGATTATAGAGTCCAGGAGCCCAATTTTCTTTTTTCCAAAGAGGAGCCCAATTATACTACTTCACGTTTTCCAAGTTGTGAAAATTATTTCTTTTTATAAAGAATTTGTAGTTGTCTTTTGTTCATTGCTTAAAAGAATTCAGATTTAAAATTAAAATTTATTATTCTCTAAAACACTTCATTTGTAGTCAAACTGAAATTTAATATCAATAATTTAGTGTTTCGGTTAGCTTTATTTACTTTTGAATTATAATGTCTGTCGACTATGTATAATTTATGTTTTAAATTTTAATGAGTCTAAAATTTAGTTTATATTAATTTTACTTGTTTCACTTAGATTATTCATTTTTGTAGGGTTAAATTGTGATTGAGTTATCTCATGGTAACACGTGATATATTGGACACGAGTTGATGTAAATGTAAGAGCATTATATAGGGTTCAATTAAAAGTTGATGGAATTAAATAAATGGATGAGTGTTGTTGGGAAGTATGAAAAATTGGATTAGATACTATTTTGGCATAATTTGTTATTGAATTGACTGATGGTCTCATGCTCTGGGAAATATTGAAATATTGAATTATTGATTTTTGATTGTGTGGTATACATATCGTGCATACATATCATTCATTATTTTGAATAGGATAGTGGGTTAATTGGTTGGCTGTGCTATATTGTTATTTTTTTTAGGCGGTAATCAAGCCGGTGCTTAGGGTCAATAGTTCTCTGAGGTGTTTTGGATTGCTTTGCGAAACAGGTAAATTCGTGGGCGTGATTGCTTATTTTTGATGTGATATTTGCTAACCAAGTATTATATATAATATTAAGCACTTCTCTATATATTTACCCTTTCTTATTTTACTAGAATTATTTTTTCGTACTCTGACTCATATGTGATTAGGAGACAGAGAATTCTATGTGTGATTGAATATATGACTTGTTTGTTAAATAATTGTGATTGGTATATTTTGTATATTGCGATGGTGTGTCAGTATGGGGACAGAGGGATTGATGGAGGTGCTTATTGAATATTGACGATTGAGGCTTAATGCCTAATTCATTGAATATTGACTATTGAGGCTTAATACCTAATTCATTGATTATTGATTATTGAGGCTTAATACCTAATTCATTGATTATTGATTATTGAGGCTTAATGCCTATCCATTGATATTGCGATTGATTGATTATTGAGGTTGATATAAGGGAGGTCATTGTTATTTATCATTAAATTCATTGAACTATTGTTATTGAGGAGAAAACAAGGAGGAATGTTATCGGAATATAGAAGGCCTCGATACACCATCATGTTTGAATTATTTAGGATTGAGACTATTGTTGTTTGTGAATTATTCTTTTTCTTTGTAGTGATTTTCTGCCTCACATGAATTTACTGAGCATCTATGTATAACGCTCACATCCCTATAGACTGTCTTTTTACAGGTTGATTCGTTAGCAGGTTATTTCTACTTTTCGGTCGTATTTTTCTGACGTTTACACTATTGCTACCTTCTTTGTTGCTTCTGCTATTAGAGATTTCCAGATATATGTTATGTTGGGCGGACTTGGTCCGAACCCCTTTTTGTGTAATAAGTATTTAGAATCTGTCACTTTAATTGGTGATTGAATTATAGATTAAATTGAACTTTTGCATGGTTGATTGAATATTTTATCTTAAACTCGTGAAAACAAAATGGTTGCATTGTAGATCATTTTAAAAGCTTATGCGGTCAGACTTCGATCTGATTGTACGCCGGTCTCGACCCCCAGATTTGGATCGTGACAATTGTAGTCAGTAAAGGCTAAAGGCAAACGTAGATAGGCATTACTTCAGGTTAGACAAAAAAATGAAAACACCAGGACAATAGTAAAGAAAGTAGATGAAGAGATAGGGGAAAGAATAAATGCTTCAAACAAAACCTATGAGAAAGGAAGTAGATGAAGAAATAGGTGAAAGAATAAATGCTTCAAATAAAACCTATGAGAGTACTGGAAAAAAAAAAAACCTATGAGAGAGGAAGTGCTTATGTGGAAAACAAGAAAGAAGTGAAAATAACACCAAATGTTTCAATTTTGAAAAGAAGAAACAATGAATTTTTTGATTTCATAATTCCAATTTGGAGATTTTCGATTTTAAAATTGGAATTGCTAAAACTTTCTGAATCTTTCATGAAAACGATTTGTAAATGTATCGCCAACGAAAGAAACGAAAAAAGTTTCTGATTTCATATTTTCTAGTTGATTTCTAGAAGGTTTTAAGTCTGTGATGGCGGCAGCGGCGGCGCTCCTTAGTCTCATTGGAGAAGATGATCGCGAAAGAAGGAAAAGATGAAGAAGAAGAAGAAGAATGGTCTACTGGAAAGAAGCAACGGGGACTATGTATTTTTAGGAGGCGTGTTTGTATGAGGACTAATTTAGAAATATTCAAAAATTTTGTGGTTTATTTTTTGGGTTTTAATTTTGTGGTATTTTTGCAAAATTAAACATTGATTTGTGCCATGTACTAAATTTGCCTATGTAAATATATACGTTGCCTAGGTAGGAATATTTTTTATTTTGTTCAGCAAATTTAGTTGAATACGTAGTTGATGTATGCAATAGTAAGTTGAAAAACAAAATTTTCAAATGATTTAGGATTCTAGTTAATAATTAACTACTTTAATGTTCAATAGCTAAGTTGGTAGAAAAAATACTCGTCGTCCAAGAATTACGTATAAAAAATATGAATATGACAATATACTAACTGGTATAATAATAATAATAATAATAATACTAATAATGATGATGATGATGATGATTTTCTTTTTCTCAAATTTTCAAAATTGACTTTGTCTCTGCAGTCTGAAAGGTATGCTCAATTTTAGCTTAATTTCTAATCAATAGATTTTTAAATTGTAGTGAGTTTATATTTTAAGTTCATAACTTATATTTGGAAAAGAATTTTTAGAGTTAAAATTTTGAAGATCCAATTTATATTTTTTTTATTTAATTTTTTTATCAACAACAATAATAATACTTTTGGCAGAAAAATATAAAGTAAAACTGTTTACATATATCTTTGAGTATAGCTTTTTCCCGGACCCTATATAATTGTGGGTTAACCGTCACCATAAAACGGTAAAACCTTGATAAAAAAAATTTTGAGCTATTTTAGTAATAAATGAAAGGTAAAACTGCCTACATACATCTTCAGGTACTACTTTTCTCTGAGCTTTACGGGATCGCAGGAGCTTACTCTTTTTTATTTATTATTAAATGGATTAGCATAAAAAGAGACACATTTTATTAAGAAAATGCCCCACTTAATCATTATGAATTTTAAAAAATAAATTGTAATAATTATTAATTAAATTTGGCACCTTGATTTTTCACATTTTCCGGCCAAATCATGTATCATCTGCCAAAAAAAAAAAATAAAGCCGTATTCCGAACTTTTAGCAAGAAGCTCTTCAATTTGGTTTATTTTTTACTTCGATCCATGCCATAAACAAAAAATTAATTTGGGTAAACTCAAAGTTATGTTTTTAAAAGTAGAAAAATTATAATTTGATGCTTATAATCATTTAAAGAATGCAAACCTGACCAAAAGTACCACCGATGTTACATTTTTAAAATTTATAGTGCGACATCATTAAAGTTTAAAATTTAGGTACCATAACATTACAGACCTCAAAGTTGAGGTGCCATGAATGAAAATATGCCACTAAAAAAATATAATATCCAAGATATAGAAACTCAATAAAAATTCAGAAACTAATTAATAATTATCCCACTATATAGAAACACCAATAAACAAATGGAAAGCAGTGAAAGCGAAGAAAGGACGATGCGCACCCTCAACTATAATAAGAATATTCTAACGTATCCGATTCGATTCCATTCGATATTTCAAATCAAATAATTAATAATAGAACAGTGACCACTTTTAACTCCATACAAACTTTAAATAAACAAATAATAATAATTGCACATGAAGAGTGGCACAAGAAGGAACCAAACATTTCCTCTGTCATAGAGATTCCATAGTCTTTACCTACCTCAGCAAGCCTTCACGTTGCGCGCGCATATATATATATATATATATATATATATATAATCATTTGGACGTGAAAATATTTTTAAAAATCTTTAGTAAATAAATAAAAATGAAAATTTTTTTTCCGATGATTTAACTAATTAAATAATTTTTACGAATTTTCTAATTTACCAAATTTAACGAATGATTCGTTAAAACGTGAAAATTTTTTTAAAAATCTTTAGCAAATAAATAAAAGTAAAAATTTTTTTTCCGATGATTTAACGAATTAAATAATTCTTACGAATTCTCCAATTTACCGAATTTAACGGAATTTAACATTTTTAACGGAATTGAATAGTTAAATTTAACTAACGAAACTTAACCAAACATAGAGCAAATATAATATTTTTTCAATAATTAGTACAATACAACTATTTTATTTAAATCTACATTACATAAAGCATGGCTCTAAAATACAGTAAACACTACCTCAGTCCCAAAGAAAGATTAAGAAACAAAGATTAAAATTTTGTTCACATTGCACACTAATTTCCAAAACTACAAATCAAGCTTACCCTGGTTTTAAAAGCAGTCTCATACCACGTCCAGTTTTTTGAATTCTTTACACTTTTTTAGGGTTGAGTAGATTCAAGTTTGGTGTTGATAATTTGATGGGTTGGGTTAGGTAGATTAAAATATTATTTATATATTATTAAACTACTGTAATCATATTTTATAACTAACATAAACCTACTTTAATTTGCCTTGCCTAACCCAACCCATCAAACTATCAACACCAAACTTGAACCTAAGCTAGAGTTTTGAAATGTAAAGAATTCAGAAAACTGGATATAGTATTAGCCTTTTTCAACCAAACAATTAATGTGACAGTTGTGATGCAACAAAAAATAAAAAATAAAAAACGTTAAAAGTCCATATCTGATGAGGATGCTTCTCTCGAGGACTTGCCGGCATTGCAGAGGTCAAGATATCCTCTCTGCCGTCAACTCCAGCCACCATAAGTTCTACTTGCATCTTCCAACTTCATCTTTTTTCACAGAACATCAATAAATGGTACACTTAGTGGTCGACACAGTGGCAAGGAAATGCAAAAGAGGAGGAAATGGAAAGGGAGAGGACCTTTTTAGTCTTCTTCATTCGCATAAGATACTGGTTTGGTTGGCTCTATGAAAAGAAAATGAGAGGGAGGCATAGGGAAAAGAAAACAGGAAGAAGAGAGGGAGAAGGAAAGGGAGAGAAGAAGAAAAGCAAAGGAAAATAGGAATTGGAGAGGGAAAAAAAAAGAGAGAGCGAAGTGGCTGTATGTTTTTAGAAGAAATGAAGAGTGGCAGAAAAGGAATAAGAAAAAGATGAAAATAGGGCTGATTAGACTAAGTGATGCGAAACCTTATGACATTTAGTCTCAAACCCCAACATACGATCTGATATTGAGTTCCAACAACGAAGGAAAACCACCCCCTTTAACACCCGATGCTTACAGAAGCAAGAACGTTAATAATCAAAGGATTTTGAAGGAACGAAGACAGAAGAACGCCACAACGAAGTTGATAAGTTGATCTGAATTCGTGATACAATCCAAGAGTTAGAGAATCCACCCTAAATTTATGAATAGCAGTTGAGATATTCTGGAGAAGAATGCTCTCTTAGAAAAACGGCTAGGTTAATTGATTTCCACAGAATACATATGAAGGCCCTTTTATAGGGGAAGGCCTTAACCTAATACTATTCTGATAATAAAAAAAAATGAAAATAACAAATTTACAAATTCGTGGCCTTTTAACTAACTAATTATGTAGAGAAACACCAATATAAGCCTAAACAAATACACACCCAAACAGCCCAATCACGTCAGCCTTAAAAAATTGTGTTTTAATCTTCTAAACTTGTAATCAGCATCATGATAACCCTTGGTTGAAGTTCTAGCTCCATTTTAACCTTCTCAAATGCATTTTCAGTCAATTCCTTGCTTACTTACTTTTGCACATACATTCCTAAGCTTGCTTGAAACTTCTTAGTTTTGCTTCGTGTTAATGAACCTTGAGGAAACACCAAAGGATCCTTGTCCACTCCTTGATTCGCATCATCCCCCTTTTGAAAAAGATTTGACCTCAAATCTGCATCATCATAAGGAGAAAGATCAGAAACATTAAAAGTTGCACTTACATTATACTCACCCGGTAAATCAATCTTGTATGCATTATTGTTGATTTTCTCCAAAACTTGGAAAGGACCATCTCCTCTTGCATTCAACTTATTATTCCTTTGATTTGGAAACCGTTCCTTTCAGAAATGAGCCCAAACCCAATCCCTGGGTGCAAACACCACTTCCTTGCGTCCTCTATACGCATGCTCCACATATGTCTTGTTCTTCTTTTCAGTGTTTGCTTTAGCTTTCTCATGTAAAGCCTTCACAAGTTTAGCTTTCTTCTCACCATCTAAACTAGTAATCTCATGAAATGGTAAAGGAATAAGATCAATAACCGTTAGTGGATTATAACCATAAACAAGCTCAAACGGCGAAAAACCTGTAGAAGAATGAATAGAACGATTATAAGCAAATTTAATAAAAGGTAAACAATCTTCCCAAGTAGTCAAATTCTTACCCACTATTGCTTTCAATAGCGTACCTAGTGTACGGTTCACAACCTCAGTTTGCCCATCCGTTTGTGGGTGACAAGTAGTAGAAAACAGCAATTTAGTTCCTAATTTACCCCACAAAACTCTCCAAAAATGGGACAAAAACTTAGCATCCCTACCCGACACAATAGACTTAGGTACTCCATGTAAACGAACTACATTCCTAAAGAACAAATCCGCTACAACATTAGCATCATCAGATTTATGACATGGAATAAAATGTGCCATCTTGCTAAAATGATCAACAATGAGAAAGATGTTATCCTTACCTCTTTTAGTTCTCGGCAACCCAAGCACAAAATCCATACTAATATCCATCCAAGGAGAGCTAGGTACAGGTAAAGGCATATATAAACCATGAGGCATAGACTTAGATTTTGCTTGTCAACATGCAATACAAGCACCACAAATTCTGGCTACATCTTTTTTCATAGTTGGCCAATAAAAATGTTCACACAACACATCATAAGTCTTAGCTATACCAAAATGCCCATTAAACCACCACAATGTGATTCCAACAATAGCAAATCACACATAGAACATCTAGGCATACACAATTTATCACCTTTAAACAAAAAACCATCATGCCTATTAAAAGAATTAAACGCTCCGTGTTCACATACATCATAAACACTACCAAAATCTATGTCTCCAACATACAATTCCTTAATACTCTCAAAACCAAGCAATTTAGAACTCAAAACACTCAATAAAGTATATCTCCCAGACAATGCATCAGCCACTACATTATCTTTACCTTGCTTGTATTTGATCACATAAGGAAATCGCTCAATTTGCTCAATCCACTTACCATGTCTCTTACTCAACTTACCTTGTCCCTTCAAGTGTTTGAGGGACTCATGATCGGTATGGATTGCAAATTCCTTTGGAAGAAGATAACGCTCCCATACATTTAATGCTCGCACTAAGGCGTACAACTCCTTGTCATAAGTTGAATAGTTCAGCTTTGCTCCATTAAGCTTCTCG
>CATIWJ010068392.1:0-15731 GCA_949640765.1 Croton laevigatus | reverse complement strand
ATTTGCATGCATTAAAATTTGCTATCAATTTATTATAAATTTTATGAAATCTGATATTTGAGATTTATTTTGTGATTTGAAAAAAAATATAATATTTGTGATTTGGAAATATTTATATATTATTTGTGATTAAATTATGATTTGGAAAATATATATATGATTTATGATTAAATGGTGATTTGAGATATATTTTATTTGTACTTTATGATTTGGAATGGAATTGATAAAGTACTTCAGAAATAAATATTTTGCTCTACTTAGGTAGTGAACTAGTGTGATAAGGGTGTGATACATCATACACTGAGCAGTACTGCGACCAACTAAGTTAGACTTAAGTAAAGTCAAACTTTGGATAAGCCGAGCAGAGCCTGCAATCAGGTCCGACCGGTTACACTTTGAATGATTTGAATACGGCCGTCAAAATGAGAATTGACTTTTGTCAAAATAGGATGCTCGGGCTGTGGGCCTAGAGTTATCCAACGTAAATTAAATACAGTAAGCTTTATCCCTGTGTTCACCAGAGTCCTAGTAGAGCCACTTGATTAATTTAAATGGGTAAATTTGATACTGATTTATTTATTATTTATTTCAAATAAGTTGATTATTATTTTAATATTTATTAATGAATCATTTTCATTAAAAGATTAATTATTGCATTTATATTTTTAATTGCATGAAAATATTATTATTGTTATTTTATGGTTAAAAGTATCCACTGAGCGAAATCGCTCAGCAAGTTTTTGTTCATCTTAAACTTGTAGGTTTTCTGAAAGACGCGAGAAGAATAAAATCAAATAGTATCAGGCTCACCAGAACTATTTAGCAAGGCATATACTGTGAAGTTAAATCAAAGAATAGTAAAGGAAGCTGGAATCGAATTTTAATTATTCAATGTTGTAAACTTTGAGAATTACATTTTAATTAAGTGTAAAAATATGAGCTATATACTATGTATTATGTAATGTGGCATATCTTGATTCGACCGTAAACGGTCAAGTTAAGGAGTGCTACATAATCTTTTCTAATTTCTTACATCTCACCACAACTTCAAGCACCTTCAACACAAAACAGAGGAAGCACGTTTCATTTTCCGATCCAGGTGCTACCCTACTACCATCGGCACCCTCTGCTTGCTATCGTCGCTGAACAAGCGAGAACCACCATCATCCTCTACCCCCCAACTAGTAAACAATAATCTCTACCCTTCCGCCACCATCGTACCACAAGTAGAACATACCCATTTCTATTCTGAATTAAAAAATGTACGAGGCCTAAAGGTAAAACCTTAACTTTTTTTTTCCCTTTAGTTCTTTAAGTTTGTAAATCTGTCCTTGATTGGGATTTAGCTTATGTGTCTGCTTCATTGTGTTCATTGTTAGCCATATTAGAGTTTGGTTCTGCTATTCGAAGAGCAGGAGAGGTTCGGCTTTGTTCCCGTTGCTTTGTGGTAGATGATAGGTTTGGTTCTTCCATCGCGATGCTGCACAGAAGAGGAGAAGAGGATTTTGGGGTTTCTGCCTTTCTAGTAACTGTTCAAAGTTAGGGGAGATGATGAAATCTTAAATTGGTTTAGGACTTTGGTTTTCTAGTGATTGGTCGAAGGTGGGCGAAGAAGAAACTCCGATGCCAGTGGTGCAGCAATTTTAGTTGAGAGAGGAGATGAAGAAAAGTTAACTTAAATTACTTTTTATTATTTAATTTTTGAAAAATTTACAAAAATGCAAAATAGTCCTTTGTTTTTTAATTTTTTTTAAAAGAGCCTTTAAAAATTATATTTTAATTATTATTTTAATAAAAAATAGATAAAAAATATTTTTATTTAACAAAATTAAAATATAAAAATATTTTTATCCGTTAAAAAAAATATATATAAAAATATAAATAAACCTTGGAGAGAATTTTGTAAATTTCTCTTTCTACATTTTGTTTTAAAATTTGAAAAAAACGAAAAAAAGGTGCTTAGAAAACGACACCAAAGTTGGGCCACATTCGCCCCACAATCTGCTGCCATCACTATTTTTTTGGTCTAACTAGATAGCCACCACTTACTACCAGTAGCACTAACCCCATTTCATTTCTCTCATTACTCTTCTCTCTCTGCTTACATTTTACACAGTCACAGTCCAGTACTCTCTCTCTCTCTATCTCTCAGTGCTTTTGCAAGAACCCTTTTTCTTTGCACCATTGACAAGTGCTTCTTGCAAGCTCTATTAGCTTTATTTTATCAGTAATGGGTGTTTTAATTTTTGCAATGCTTATGCTGGTAATGACTGGCCAAGCTAGTAAGCTCCCTCCTCCATCCTTTAACCCTTATCTCTTTTTTTTCTTTTGCTTTTGAAAAAAAAAAAATCCATTTGGTTTCCTCCCATTATTTCTCGTAAATAAGGCTCCAAACACAACCCTTTTTTTTTTTGGCAGTTAATAACTACTTTTTAACAGTTTTTTTTTTTTTTTGTATAAGATGTGTTCTTGTTCTGTTCCATGTAATGTTTCATATGAACTTTCACTGGTTTTCAGAGTAGTGAATGTGTTGTTCCATGATGCTACCATTTTTATTATTTTCCCCTCTCTTTTTTACAAGATTTTTTTTTTTCATTCTTTGTCTGCTTCAGGGGCAAAAAATGGCAACTAGTGCGTTTCATTTTCAAAACCTTCTCTTTCGTTGCTTAGATTTCTTTTTCATTTTCACTTTATATATATGATGTATTTTCCATTTTCACAAGTCCCTCTCGAATTACCTCAGTTTTGTGTTGCTTTCCATAGTTGGTTGTTCTAATATATATTTACTTTCTCTTTGATTAGGCTGCAATTGGTGTGTTTGCAAGGACATGAGTGATGCAGTTCTTCAAAAGACCCTAGACTATGCTTGTGGAGCAGGGGCTGACTGTAACCCTATTCATCAAAATGGTCCTTGTTTCCAGCCTAACACTGTCAGAGCCCATTGCTCTTATGCAGTTAATAGCTATTTCCAAAAGAAAGGCCAATCTGTAGGCTCTTGTGATTTTGCTGGCACTGCTGCCGTTTCTACATCTGATCCCAGTAAGCTCATTGCTTCATTATCACTTGCACATATCAGTTCCTAAAACATGTTTTGGAAAAGAAGAAAAGGAACTAACTTTTTCTAAACCCTTTTTATTTTGTGTGATTTTTGTAGGTGTTAGTGGCTGTTCTTATCCATCTACTGTCAGGTATAAATAAATATAATAACCCTTTCAACATTGTCTTTTGGGTAATTTGCTAGTTTGCGTTGCCAAAAAAAAAAAAAGAACTAGTAATAATTTTGCTAGTTTGTTATTGCTAGTTTGTTACTAATGCTACTTTACTGTTTTGGTCTGTCTGGTTTGCTCTTTTTTTTTTAACCCCCTCTGTGTGTGCATTTCTTTCTCTTTCCCATCCTTTATTAATTACAGTAAATGAGGTGTCAACCCAGATCTGACACAATATTGCATAGTGATTTTCTGATTTAGGGGGGGTGCCCTTAACATTTTGGTGAGTGCCCTTTCTGTGTTTTGGTGGGCATATGCCAAAATAAGAAATAGCCTTTGGCTGGTTGGCTTTTCTTCAAGCCACATAATTTAAAATTGGAAGAATAGTATACAATTAAGTAGGAAAGTTAATTTCTTGGGGTGAGCCGTTTATTCTTGGTCCATTGCTCCCCTTTGGAGCTCCTACTTCATATTATAATCTTTAATCTGGAAGAAGAATCTATGGCATAGAATCCTACCTGTATCTGGCGTTTAATTTATACTATTAAAGTACAAAAAGCAAAACTTGTTAAATGTAGCACTTCTTGTACTTCTTTTTATTTTTGAAATTTGAATTTTAAAGCCAGATTAGTCATAAGGGTAATTTCCTAATTGAGATTCAGAGTTTTGGCATAATTGCTTTGCAGAAGCAAATTTATCAACGTGGTTGGAAACTTGGACCAATGAAAAGGATTACAATTAAATGAAATTTCATATTGAAGTCTGCTTATCTAAATGTAGTGGTTATGTTGCCGACTTATATAGATCTGAAGGTCTCTTTGCATTTGCAAGGTAAAATTTTGGCTTCACACATGCAATTGTTTTAATCTGCTTGGTGGGGCATCTTTCATTTTAAAAATGAGGAAAAAAGGGTTGCTTTTTTGGGTCCCAAATCAACTGTTTTCTTCAATACGGTGCTTTTGGTTTGAAAAGTGCACAGCACCGGTTTTTTCTTTATTTATTACCTTTGTTTAGTTTCAAAATGAGCTTTCTTTTTGTCATTTTGACTCTAATTGCAAATGCATGATGATGATGTTCTTGATGTCCTTCGCCATTTTAGCTGGTGATATGTTTTTAGCTGGTGATATGTTTCACTTTTTTTTTTTTAATTTTTTTAACGTAGGATATGTTTCACTTTCAAACAAAATATAAAAGATGCTCCAATAATTAAGTATCTTTTGCTTTTTGCTAAATGTAAAAATTTTACTGGAATGGAATTAAAGAATGGCATCTGTAATGAAGACAATGGTGCATTTTATTTACTATATAATCCAGTCAATGCCATTGATTTTTGACACTAATCAACTTTCATGTATTTAATTCTTTAACATAATGTAGTACCCACTACAAATTGTTGATCAATAATTCAAAGATTATATAACTTTACAACAACAAGAATCCTTAATTCCAAACTAGTACCTGAATTCTCTAACCGTGATCCCTTGAAATATAATAAAAAGATTATAACTTTGGATTATTTTTTTAGAGCGTCTTTAAAATATAACAAAAAGGCATTTCAAAACCATTTCCTGATTGAGGATGTCTCTGGTCAAAAAGTTTGTATGGCTAATGGTAAAGTTGTGTTACTGGAGAAAGGGAGATAGGCTTATAGATACAGAACTTCTCTTTATATTGCTTTGAAGAACAAAGTATTTGCTGCCAACTATATGGTGGGGCTTTTTATTTTGAATATGATTTTTGAAGCTATACATAATTGTCTTGGGATAAATGATTGTTTTGGGATTAGAGCCATCTTTTTGAATTATGTGGATGAGCACTGTGCATTTGTGGGCCCACTATGTAATGTTGCTCCTATCTCTATTAGATTAGTTTTCTGAAATCACTGTTCTGGAATCTTGATGTTTTTATCTTCTTAATTTGGCAAAGCACAATTATTTATCATTCTTAATCCAGCATAATTATCAGCTGAACAGTCTAAAGGTCTGCTTGACCCCTACTGGTTGAAGTGGCTCATTATATTCTCTTGGCTGGGTCTGGGCCCAGTCAGAAGCTGACTCCCCTCCCCACTTGCCACGTTGGACAAGTATATGTGTCCTTGCTGACATGGATTTTCCAAATCAGGAAATTTGAAAAAAAAATAAATAAAGAAACCCTAACCCATCTTCTCTACTCTCTTCTTCTCTTTCCACGAACTTTTTGTATAGAGCTGAATTGATGTTGTAGATGCACTCTGGATTGAATTTCTTAATATGAAACTGTGTATTTTGCAAAATCCATTGAAATACGTTGTTTTTGAAATGCAACTTGTTCAATAAAATTATTATTTTTTCCACATGAATTTTGAGTTGTATCTTGCATATACAGCACATGTTGTGGGAGGGCTGGAGCCTGCTTTTGTCCAGTGGAATAATATCTTGTGTTTCCAACTCACATTTTTATTGATCTCTAATTACGTAATTATGTTTTTGCATAAACAATTTCCATGTTTCTTTCAAAATATTTTTTAAGGATGCTCCTCAACATGGTATGTTTCCCTCAAAGGAGTTAAAGAAACCGTTATATCTAGTTTCTTGATCTCCTTGAAAGATTATTCTTTTTCATTTTATTCCGTTTCCTGAATTCTGAAATTAATTCTTTTTCATGGGAAGTGGTCAAACTACTTGCTGTTGACTCTGTTAGTATGCTTGCCTATAAGTACAATATAAGTGGAACATATCATACGCATATGGAACTTGTGAGAGTTGCCAACTAGCAGAAATTTAGGTATATTGCCCGAGGTGAGCTTAGGATCAGCTATTCCTTCTCTGTACCAAGGACCCAGGATCAAGCTTGTCCTGCCAAGAATCAATGCAGGGCAGGTTTTACTAGTCTAGTTTACTGGATTTTAGGGTGGGGCAACTTGCATAGGGTTTCCAGTCTCTGCCCTACATTGTATTGGAGTTGTGATGCATTTGAAATAAATGGCTAAGGCCAGGGTGGATTGGAAGTGAACTTGTTATCCCTAAATGAGAGTTGTAATTTGCAAATGATGAGAACTTAGATATTTCTTTTCCCTTTTTAGCATTAGTTATCAATTAAAAGCCCAAATTGCTTAGTCTGTAAAGAGTCCAAATTGACTTATGTATCAGTTTCACAATAGCATCGCTATGTTGTGAATATTTTGTAGTCATTCAAAGCATGGATTCATTTTTAGATAAGGAGCGACAGCATAGGAACAAACTGGCTTATCCCATTATTACTTATTTGCAATTTCAGGTTACTGATTTTGTAATGTCAAGCAAGGTGTTTATATTTATTGAGCTTATCAAAATGAAGCATGTATGATAAAACGAATCTATTTCCCTATACATGGACAAACCTAATATGTTTCCAAATTGTTTGGGAGGAGGTACCGGAGTTCAGAACTTTTTGCAGTTGGGTCATTGTATCCATGCTTGATGCTTTTCCTATATATTATAGTTAGTTAAGCTTGTGAATTTGCATTTCAAAGTTTTTCCTCTGTTAACATTTTGGTTTTGTGCAATTTGCCTTTGTTGCTTCAGTGCTGCAGGGACTACCACAACAACTCCAACTCCAGGCACTACAAATAATCCATCCACCACAACACCCTCAACCACAATACCATCAAACACCACTCCTTCAACCACTACTCCATCCACTACAACGCCTTCTAACGGAGTCTTAGGAGGCATTGGGTCCGGGTCCGGCGTAAGTCCAACAGGAGCAGGAATAAACACAGATATCACTGATGGTGGGTTCAGAGTTGCAGAAGCTAGCTTGCTCCCTTCCCTTTTGATTTCAGGTTTGATGCTTTTGTGGGGCTGAGGTGCCAAAAACTGTGGTCGAGACCGAGTCGAGGTGGCACAAGTGGTGGTGGATATGAATGTGCAGGTGTATGCATGTGAATCTGCAGTTGTTTAAGTAAAGACATGGTATGCTAGCTAAGTTTTTGTTTGTTTCTAATCCTCTCCTCTCCTAAGTGGACAAAAAGATGGGCTTCTTATTCCTTTTTTGGATGGTTTTGTGGCAGCTAGCAGGTGGGACAGTCTCTTGTCTGTATTATTATTGTTGTTGTTGTTGTTATAATTTCATTTCCTTTGTTTGTAAATCTAGATTTATTTAGAACTAGAATACTCCTATATTATTCAGCTAGCCTAATGAGAGTTTGGTTCTCCTATATTATACTACGAACTTGGTTGCTTAATTACTAGTGCTAGTTCTATTTAAGGTTTTTCACTTGCTGTTTTGTGTAAATGTCTATTTTTTTTTTAAAAAAAGGGATATTATAAAAAAATCTCTAAGTTTTCACCATAATTATATTTTTCTCCATGTTTTTATTTTTTCGGACTAAAAATTTCCTGTTTTATTTTTTAGTCAACATTTTCCTCCTTCTGTCTATTTTTTGGGGTTAAAATAACGGTTAAAGGATCAAAATGTAATTTTACGAGTCATTTTAAAAAAAACATAAGAAATAAAGGACCATTTTGCATTTAAAATTAAGTGAATGCACGCACAAGACTATCAAATGAAGACCGACGAGCTTTTCAATGTTTTTCACTTCATTCCGGTGATCGAGTTTGGGTTTTAAATGTTTATTAAGCTTTGTATCCATTATTGCTGCGTTTTCCAATTGGGTTTTCGTCATACACTTTAAGAAGTCTCATAGTGACTATAATCCATTTGTGTCTTGCGATGGTTTTGAAACCCATGGATGGAGGATGATGATCGAACGAAGGCTGTACGGTAGTCGGTTGAAGGATAGAGAGAGAGGATGAGGACGCCGGATGATTCTGGTTTTGAGCTGTGGGGAACGAAGAAGACCATTCTTCTTTTCTGATGGGCACGATCTGAACGAAAAGGAGAGTATATGATCGAGCAACAGTACGGTGCCATCTCGTCTCGAGCTGCTGTGAATGCGACGACAAATGGAGAAGGGGAACGAGCGCATTTCGATCGAAAACGAAGGGAGCACAGAGGACGCGACGAGAAAAGAGAATCAGAGGTGATTGTTGCAACTGGATTCGAAGTGGAGTTCCTTAATTTGTTCTTTGATTTGAAAAAGAACGAAGATCAGATTTTTGCTTCTCCTTGCGATCGAGATCAGAAAGCAAAGGAGAACGACAGTCCGCATTTCTTCATCAACGTTGATTCCGGTTAAAATTTCTTCATTTTCTTTTCTGATTTACTTTCTGTTTTGTTAAAATTGTGATGTGTATGGAGAATTAAATTAATTATTGTGTTTGGATTGAGATTGGATTTGAGAATTATTTTGTGAATTGATTTTCTTTGGTAATTCTATTCTCAATTTTGTTATGCTTTCGTGTTCCGGCCGGTGATGAACCCTTGAACGGCGGCGAAATAGAGGTGGCAGGCATGCTAGGATTTCCTAAAGTGGAAGAAGAGTTTTTTTTTCAAAATAGTTCCTCATTTATTTAGTTTTTTGAAAATGACACATAAAATTATATTTTTATCATTTAATTGTTGTTTTAACAGAAAAAATAGACAGAATGAGAAAAATATTGACTAAAAAATAAAGCAGAAAGTTTTTAGTCCGAAATAATAAAGATAAAGGAAAAAAATGTAATTATGATAAACATTTGGGGAATTTTTTTACAACATCCCTTTAAAAAACACAAAAATAATAGTGATATGATAGATAGGCAATATTTGGTCTATGTGCTGGTCCCACCTCTTTTTCAATAACAAATGAATTTAATTCTTGAGTAATCTTTAAGTCATAAGGTCACAATTCTACAGAATTTCTCATGTTCGACAAAAATTATACTACCTCCTCTCAATATTAATTAGATTTTAGAACAAATAGCTATTCCTCAATAAGTTAGATTTTTTTTTTTGGGTTAAAGTATGATGATTTTACCTTTTATCTTATAGTAGATATAATTTTTTTAGTGCATGTGAGATTCATTTTTATAACGAGTGGATTACTTTCTAAGGTAGAATGGAAAGAAAATTATAAGAAAAAATAAAAATAAATAGTAAAAATCTTAATAATTATGGAATGGAGGTAGTATAAAATTCTACTGATCATAATATATAGATACAGAGAAGTTAATAGAATATTATTATTATGAATATGGTTTTAATAAATAATATTCTTTAATAGAAATTTATTCAAATTTATTTATTATAATATGTATTCCTTAATAAAATATGATTTGAATTTATTTATTTATTATTATTCAAATTTTAATATAATTAATTAATTATACGTATAATTAAAAATAACAATCTTTAATAGAATGGAATTATAAATATAATTAAAAATAGTATTTCTTAATACAGTATGATTTAAAATACTGTATTAGTTATTTTCAAAAAAAAAATACTGTATTAGTTTTTAATAGAATATGATATAAATTATTTATTACTACTATTATTTTATTAGAATTCAACTTTTAATAGGACAAAGTAATTAATTAAATATATTCTACCTTTAAATTATAAATTTAGTAAGGTAAAACTATACGACCTCCTCTTATTCTTACATTTATATGTAATATAATATAGATATAGATAGATTAAGGACCAAGTTAATAACTATACCAAAAAATTTTAAATCCCAAATTGAAGTTCAATTCATATTTTTCATTCTAATTTTGATTCTTAATAAGTAAAGAACCGAAATTTTATATTTGATTATTAAAATTATTCAGATTAAAAAACGGCATGTCTTCATTTACTCTATGAAATTAATAATTAAATGATATTTGTGTAACATTTTTGTAGATTAAAAATATATATTTACTAAAAAAGTTGAAGATTGTTAAGATTTTGATATTTGATTTATTTGTTTTTAAAAAAAAAACTTAAAATTAAGAACCATGATGAGCTATTGCAAGAAAAGTGTCCATTCATTTTTTGGTTTGTATTCACGGTAAAAACGACTAGTAACATTACTCCGACAAAAAATACTAACTTTTATTTAGAATGAATATACGAATTTCTTTAATCATAAAATAAATACAACGCATCATCATAATATAAAAGAAAAAATATACGAATTTCTTTAATCATAAAATAAATACAACACATCATCATAATATAAGAGAAATAATTTAATGAATAAATTTGTATTCCTCAAAAAGAAATTACAAAGAAAATAATATAACGGTTACAATCTCTATTGAAAGAATCATCTGATTCTTCTCTTTGTGAGAAATAAGAAACGAGGATCATGATGACGTGATCTTGGATCACGAACTTTGATGAAGATGATTCAATGATCGTTGACTTGATCTTGAATCACGAACTTTGATGAAGATGTCTCAAGGGTCGTTGACTAGATCTTAAATCACGAACTTTGATGAAAATAACTAAGGGTCGTTGACTTTATCTTGAATCACGAACTTTGATGAAAATGATTCGAGATTCGTTGACTTAATCTTGAATCACGAATTTTGAAAAACCTTTGATCTCTGAATCTAGTGGAGGTCTTCGGGAGTTTGATTTGATAGGCTCGGATTTTCGTGACGAACTTTTGATGACGATAGTCGGACAATGCTTTGAATGTTGGGAAAAGCTTGCGTCTTCAAATTGTCAAAAGTTTTGGAGCTTGATTTGTATTTTTAACAAGAAGCGAGGGTCGCGATGACTTGATATCATATCTATGTCGAAATGCCTTTAATAATAATCCAAGTGTCATATACTTGCTCTTAAATTATCTTGACAAACTTTATTGACGATTATCGAACGAACCTTAGGACTCTGACAAGATGGGGCGTCTTCAATTCATCAGAGTTTCAAAGCTTGATTTTCTTCCGGAGTTTTGAAGCTTGGATTTTCTAGCCTCGGAGCTTTGTAATTTGGATTTTCTGGCCCCTTGGACAGAAGAAAGATAGCCTATTTATAAGAGTTTGAAGATGTTTGCCAGCCAAGCAAAACAATTTGATTGATCCACTTGGCACACTCCTATTGGTTCTATATTTTTTTCAGTATCCATAATTTATTTCAAAGTAATAATTTTAAATAATTATTATTTAAATAATTAAATTAGTCACTTAAAACAAATTATTTAATTTAATTAACTAATATCTTACTTAGCTAATTAAATAATTAAGCTAACAAATTAACTTTATTTATTTATTTTTTTCTTTAAATTATCCGTGCAAACAATAATAAATTAAATAATAGATAATTAAGACCTAATTTTGTTTGAGGATGATCTTCATATCTTTGAAAAAGAAATTAAATTTCAGAGCAACATACTGATAATTTTTTCAAATATGATGAAAAAATAATTGTTTGTAAAATTTACCCGAACAAAATTATTTAGGTTGATGTTCAATAAAAATTCAATAGAAGTTATTGTTAGAATGCTAAACTACCAATTAAAGTATACTTATAATTATAGAACATATATAATTTAATGAATTTTTTAGCTAATTGTGTTTTGTCCATTTTATATTATTTTTAATCTTAAATACTCCATTCATCCAAATTAACGTCTCACTTGCACTTTCTCTACTATTAAAAAGAAAAGCATTTAATATTTAAAATTATAAAATTTAATAAATAAAAAGATTAATAGGCCTTTCATTTAAATGCTATCGTAGTATCTATCATACATATGAATAACTTTCTATTATGTGAATAGTAGAAAAGGAAAAATGTTAACTATTTTTGTTAAAATATAAAAGTGAGACACTTATTTAGGAAATGTGAGTGAAAAATTTATCGTGGGATAGATAAAGTATATTATATAAATAAAATATTAATTAAATTATTAAAATATAATTTTTATTTATAAAAATATAAAATGATAAAATATTTAATATTAAAAAATTATTTAAAAAATTACTTAATTTATAATTTTTTTAATAAGATTAATGTAGTTCAGCTAATTAAAAAATTTTAAAATATGAGCCAATAAAATCAACAACTAATTAAGATTTCTAACTACTATAATTAAAAATTGACCGAATATCTAATATCTAACTATAGCTACCAAGCAACTATCATTTTCATAAATTTTCGAAGGAAAAACTATCATTTTTATAAAACAACTAAATCAGTCGCACCTTAGTTACATTTGATTAATGTTGTAACGTGTTTGAAATTGACACAAAATGGCAAATTACTTTATTTGCCATAAACCTAGCTGACTCGGAAGCAGTCGTTGGTAGAGGTAGGAGCTCATTTGAGAGAATTAGTTTATGGAGCAGTAATATACTAGCTACCCATTTTATACTGTGGACTATCACTCCCTTTTAATCAAATTAACGGCCAAATTAATTACTGTACCAAAAATTTTTAATAGCTTAGATTCGCTTGAAGTCTTGTGTTCGAAACCGACTATATGCAACTATTCTTATTGAGAGACTCACCCATTATTAATAAGTGTCCGATTCAAATTGGGTTCAAATTAGTCATGGCAAAATTTGGAAAACCGATTGAACTTCAAAAAAAAATTTATGGTGATTTAAGTATATAGCACATAGGTAGTTTCATTTTAAGTAAATAGCACAAACATTTCATATATTCCACAAATACCCTGCACAAAAATCACTATCTCAGTGCATAACCACTAAAACACGCACCCCCTCTCTATTATATAATTACTAAAATTTTGTAATGTGTTTCGCACGTGTCTACTCGTTTTGAAATTTATTATTTAGTTATGTATTTTTTTAACATAGCGTTATTTAGTTATGTAATATTTTAACTTTTCATTTAATTTCATTTATTACTTATATACAAAATTAATTATTAAGAAATAATGAAAAAATAAATTAGTTTTAATTAATTATGTTTATAATAAAATAGTATCTTTATTGAAAAATATGGTTTAAATTTGATTAATTAATAATTAAATTAATATCTTTATTTTAATTTAATTAATTAATAATTAAATAGTATTTCTTATTAGAATATGATATGAATATAATTGATTATTATGAATAATTATGTAGTATTTATTATTGGAATATAATTTAAATTTAATTAATTAATAATTAAAATAATATTTATTATTAGAATTAGATTTAAATTTTATTAATTATTAATTAAAATAATATTTTTTATTAGCATTGAATTCGAATTTTATTAATTAATAATTAAAATAGTAATCTCATTAAAAAAGGATTTGAATTTCATTATTTAAAAATTAAAATAGTATTCTTTATTAGAATATAATTAAAATATAATTATTTAATTACCATAATAAATAATTATATAGAGACAACTTTACGCTTGATAATATACGTGTGTTGCACGTGTTTATTCGTTTAGGCACTTGTTATTTAATTATATAATAGTTTACATTTTTATTTAATTACATTTATTAGTTATATACAAAATTATTTATTGAGAAATATTTAGTTTTAATTAATTATATTTATAATGAAATAGTATTACTTATTAGAATATAATTATGATTCAATTTGATTAATTAATAATTAAATAATATTTTAATTTTAATTTAATTAATCAACAATTAAAATAGTATTTTTTATTAGAACTAAATTCGAATTTTATTAATTAATAATTAAAATCGTATTCCTTATTAGAATTGGATTTGAATTTCATTAATTAATAATTAAAATAGTATTTTTTATTAGAATATTATTTAAATATAATTAATTAATTACTATAAATAATTATATAGGAACAGCTTTACTTTCGGTAATATAAATTTTATAGAGACATTTTTTATTTTGATTTAATTAATTAATAATTAAAATATTATTTCTTATTAAAATTTGATTTGAATTTTATTAATTAATAGCTACAATAGTATTTCTTATTAGAATTGGATTTGAATGTTATTAATTAAAAATTAAAATAGTATTCCTTATTAGAATTGGATTTAAATTTCATTAATCAATAATTAAATAATAGCCCTTATTAGAATATGATTTGAATATAATTAATTAAGGGAAATTTACAATAGCCTCCATATATTTCACACAAAACTACATTTTCCTCCTTGTCCTTTTTTAAGCGAACAAAAATATCCCTGTGTTTCAATTTTATTGGACAATAATGTCCTTATGTCTATTTTTTTTTTAAAATAACGGTAGAAGGACTAAAGTGTTATATTATGGGCTCTTCTATAAAAACTAAAAAAATAAAGGACTGAAATGAAATTTTCATTTCTTCTTTTTCATTTCTTTACCCAGACATACCGCTGCCCCTCACCACCTCATGCTACCATCTCTGACCACCTCCGCCATCAACAGAAATGAAGCTCCGTCGCTGCCCATGAACAGATCTGAACTGGGAGTAATGAATCTGGTTTTCTATAGTGGTTGCTGTTAATGATTTTCCGGTTCCTTTCTGTCGATTTTCATTTTCAGAGATTTTAATTTTGATTTGGGAATCTTGAACCACGACGGAAGTATTTCATCTTCTCCGATGAAATGCTTTCTGCAACTTCTTTGAAAGTCGACGGAGACCCGCAATTGAGAGCTAACGCTTCCAATCTCCGGTGGTGGAAACCGTCAGTTCTCCTCTTCAACGAAACTCTCTTCTCCTTCCTTGAACAGCCAGCTCGCCGTCATAGCTTTTCAAAAAATCGATCATTTTTCTCAGCCTATTCCAAGACCCCAATACGAAGATCCAGTCTGTCGGAGGTGAGCTAGTGTCGGTCTAAGACCTTCGCACCCCCCGCCGTCAATGGCACTAATGTTCGAATCGATCTGGGTACTCTTGTTCATCGGGTTCTTTATTGTTTATATTTTTGTCCAGAAATAATTTCTTTTATAGTATAAATCAACAAATCAATTTGCTTGGTGTTGGTGTTACTGAGATTTTGATGAATTCGTGTTCAAATTTTGTTTCCGATTGTGTTTGTTTTCGAACTGTGTGGTGGTGATGTTGATGGCGCCAGGGGCGATGGTGGTGGTGCTGGGGTGGGTGTGACGGTGGCGGTGGTGGTGGCCAGCGTCAATAAAAGGAGTCGTGCTGCTATTCAAGGAAGAAGAAGAAGGCAACTCTATGTTTAGTCCTTCAATTCTTGAGTATTTACGAAATGGCCTGTGAAAATTACATTTTCATCCTTTAACTGTTAATTTAATAGAAAAAATTTCTAGAATGAGGAAACTGTTAACGGAACAATAAAGTAGGGATATTTTTATCCATTTCAAAAACAGCAGGGAGAATAATGTAGATTTGGATAAAACATAGGGAGGTAATTGTAAATTTTCCATTAAAAAATTCGTAAAAATTAATTAATTCGTTAAATCGTGTGGAAAAATTTTTTTTAAGATTTTTTATCCGGTGAAAATTTTTTTCCATTTCAAGGGATGAGCATCCCCAACGAGTGTTACTAAAATTTAGGAAAATAGTGACCCTCTAATTCTTTTTATTTTTTATTTTTTTTGCTTAATTCCGTAGATTGATACTATTTTTCTACAGCAGTGTCTTCTTCACTCCTCCTTTATGAATTTGTCGAAATTCATGAACCAGTACAGAAATTTGAGAGGTAATGGAGATCTGTAGTTTATTGTGTTGTCTTTTCTTTTGTTGATTTTCCTTAGATTCCCAAACCAATAGGTTCACAATCAC
>CATIWJ010068386.1:0-18206 GCA_949640765.1 Croton laevigatus | reverse complement strand
AGAAAATATTTTATGCTCTACTTAGGATAAGTCGAACTAGTGAGATAAGGGTATGATGCATCATATATACTGAGCAGTACTGCAAAATTGTGAAATTGTGAACAAATGAATGATGAAACAAAGTGTTACTGACTGAGTCAGTCGTATCACTTGAATTTGAATTTTGTTAAATTTGAATACGGCCGTTTGAAATGATAAAGTTCGGTATTGGTAAGAACAAATCTCTACCATACTGAAAATTCTGATTGTGACTTTATCCCTATGTTCACCTAGGTACCTAGTAGAGCTAAACAAGTAAGATTTTGATTAAGCAATTTATTTTATTAAAGTGATTTATGATATTTAAATATTGCGTAATATTGTTTAAAATTATGCATGTGCATTTAAATTATTTATGCTTTATATTGGTTAAAGTATCCACTGAGCGTAATAGCTCAGCAAGTTTGGTTAATCCTGAACTTGTAGGTCTCCGAAAGATGTGAAAGGAACAGGAACTGGAACTGATAAATAGCAAATGGGCCCGAAGAACTTAGACTGGCATATACTGTGAAGATAAAGTCAGCACATGCAAAGCAAGGGTAGATAGAAAAAAAATACCCTTATTATTGTAAATTAAGTAGACAGATTATGTAATATGTAATGTGACACTTATTAGTTCGGCTACAAATGGTCGGGGTAAGAGGTGTTACAAATATAAGAAATGTAATAGCATTTGTTTGAAAAAAATAAACAATTGAAACTGAGAGGGAATAAAAAGATTTTGGGTAAAACGATTTTTGCATCTAAAGAAACAAAAACAAAACAGGAGATTGCTGAAGATTTGCTTCATCGTTTCTATTTGAAATTTAGAATCCTGATTTTGGTTGGGTAAAACGATTAAGTTTCTTGCCTTCTCTGATGAGAAAGCAGGGACCTTATCCTGTAATATGTAATATGAGAATCACATTTCAAAAACAAAAACATAGCTAACAAATATAAAGTTTGAGACTGCATCAATATTTAAGCAGAAAAATTATTACAGCATGAGCTGTCAATGATTCAAATAACTGAGATCATGAGATACCTGCAATTTTGCAAGCTCATCCACAAACTCTCGTGGGAAAAGATCTGACCTTGTCGAAGAAAACTGTCCGACTTTGATAAATGTTGGACCGAGTACTTCAATGGCTTCACACCACAAAGGAGGAAGAAGGTCACATGATAGACCTTCAATTTTCCTTTAGATATTAAATAAAATTACTTAAAGGTTAAAAGAGTAATTTTCTGCCAACTTAACGGAAATTTTGACAGAAGATTAATTTAGTTGACATTTTAATTATATAGGGAGAATTTTGTAGGATTCAAAAATATTAGGGAGAAAATTGTATATTTATGTAAAATATAGGGAGGTAAATGTAAATTTCCCTTAAAAATAAAGAAAGAAACCTCAATAGAAATAAACACGACGTGATGCGATTCCGGCAAGTTTCCTCTTCCACCTCCACGATTCTACAACTGATGTCGATTCTTCATGTTTTGATTTCCATCGTCTGAAACGCAAGTGAAACCCTATAAATTATGATGGAATCGTTTTGATTTTCCATGGATTCATGTTTTTGATTTGCTTCGGAGAAGAATAATCGATTAATCTGAATCTGAAAATCGCGTTCTGCTTCTGCAATTTCCGACTGCGACTTTTTCTTCTTTTCGTCCTCTTCTCCGACTAATCTTAACCAGCGTCTGAGAAGTTTGAGTTTCGTCCTCGAAATGAAGAAACTATCTTTAGTCCGAGAAGTTTCATCGCAGGTATCTGAAATGAAGCACGACAAAAGCAGTTCCTTCGTTTCTTTTGGGTTTCATTCGAGGTCGAGGAGAAGCACGACTGAAGCCATTTATTCCAGTCAACGGCGTTGGTTATCCGGCTGGTTGCATATTGAATCTTCGTCGATACTTTATTTGGATGCCGACAATTTTGCGTTTTTTTTAAAATTATTTTGTAAATTCTGTTGGAAACAAAATTGATCTTTCTTGCTTTTTAAAAACTTTTGGTGGTCATATTGGCTTATGGTTCAAAATTAATGATCATTTTGAAAACAACCACCCAACTAATTGAAGGCTTAAGCTCTGTTTTAAAAAAATAAAAATTGAAGGCTTAAGGCCCATTAAGTTATGAGTCTAGTCCATCTCGCTCAGCCCAAGTTTGTTCCAAGTCGTCGTATGATTCCTGATTCTTATTCTTAAACAGTTCACAATAATACTTGCGTTGCCGGTAGCAGATCAGGCGGCAAAATTGAGCAACAAAACAATGTGGATCGGCTGTTGGTTGTGTTTGACATTTGTTGCCGCCGGCGCTGTTAGTGCCTTCCCTCACGATGCGGAGCTTGGTTCTGCTCGTGTCGTTTTCCAGGTTCTCCTTTCTATGTTCTCTCGTATTTTTGTAGCTTAATTAATTTTAGGCTTGATAACTTTCTGCTTGTCAAATTCATAAATTGTTATTATATCTCATTTTATTTTCCATTATTTTTAGCAAATGATTTCTGATTTTAGACTAATTATGGCGACATTGAGTTTGGATTCTTTCCTTCTGTGGCGCCCCGAACTGTAGAACACATTTTCAAGCTTGTTCGACTTGGATGCTATAATACCAATCATTTTTTTAGGGTATTTACTATAAACCTTCATAAGCAATAGATAGTGTAGTATTTGGTGTGCGGTAGATAATGGGAGAATTGTATATTTGCAGGTTGACAAGGGATTTGTAGCCCAAGTGGCGGATGTTGTAGGTGGGCGATCTGCGCCAATGAATGAAGAGCAAAGAAAGGAAGCTGAAAAGACTGTCATTGGCGAATTTAGTGATGTTAAGCATGTGAGAGGCATTCTTTCTATGGGAAGGTGAATCCTTTTTTGCTTACTTTGCATATATTTCTTTGCATTTTAGCAGTGATCATTGTCTTTTCTATTCCCAAAATTCAATGCTCGTTTCTTATTTTCTTCTTTACATTGGTTTTTTTCGAGTCAACTATGCCAAAGTAAAGTGATGAAAGCTGAAGGCCAATCTTTGGCAAAATCCAATTATATATTGCTAGAGGGGAGCTCTTTTCATAATACTGGTTTAATATGCTGGTGCAATGTGTTATTTCTTTGATGTAGATATTCTGATCCAAATAGTGCATCTTCTTCGTTCTCAATGCTTCTTGGAGATGCACCTCATCTTGATGGCGAGGTATGATAGTTTGACTTGCCATTTTTTGTTTCAACTGTCATTTCAGTATTTCTCTATGTCAATGTTATGTGAAACTGCTTAGTTGAATGCTTGAATTTCTTCAGTATGCAATATTTGGAAAAGTTACTAAAGGGGATGACACGCTTAAAAAGCTTGAGCAGCTACCTACTCGTCGTGAGGGAATCTTTGTAATGGTACTCTCCTGATATGCTTATCAGAATTATATGGAAATGCAATATTTATGAATTATTTCCTAAAATTGAAAACATAACACAAAAATTTGTGTGAAACTTTGCAATAAATAAACAAGTTCCACACTTGCACATTCATAAGATCTTTGTAAAGTATGAAAAATTTCAGACAGAATGTTATTTCAGAAAATAGTAATGGCCTGGATCTATAACATCTGATGCCCTTTTTTTTTTTTTTTAACAATCTGACATATTTATGTTACCACTTGAAGTGTTTTTATTCAGACATTCTTTGCATTTTAGTAAATTATATTGACCTAGGATAATCAGCCAATGTGGACACTTCCTTAGCTCTGAGCTAATTAGTCTTTTTTGTTTCCGCTCTTTTTCAGCCAACTGAACGCATCACAATTCTTTCATCGTACTACTATGGTAAGTGTCAATCAGTTTTTTTTTTTTTTGAAAAAAAAAAATTGTTCATACTATTTCGTTTAGCAATTTCTTTTTAAAAAATTTAGATGCTATAATTAATAATTCTTGGCATAAGTACTCTTTTTTCCTCTTTGCAAGAGTCTTTTTATTTGTGATTGTTGCCTTGTTTGTAAAAAAGGGTTTTGAAATCATTAACATTAGATATGGATGTGGTTCTCCAAACAAACTTGTTAGAGGGCAGAGTAGTCTCTGTAAAATAACATGCTACTCCTCTCTGTTTGCTTCTTGAATTCTTACTTTTTCTTGCAAATGTGATTAGACTTGATTGTGGAATTGATATAAGAAGGAAGCAAGAAGCTGCTTATTATGAATTTTATGAGACTCTTTCTGCATTGATGCATGAAAATTGGTTTCTATGTGAATGTACCTGCAGTGCAGAGCCTTTTGTTTGTGCCAAGTTTGGTATGAACATAACTGAAAGTATGGTGGTTGTGAATTTTATGAGACTCTTGATGCACAAGAACTGGTTTTTCTGAGGATGTACCTGCAGGTGGCAGAACTTTTTGCTAATTAATGCTGTGTTTGATTTGATATGAAAAATTTACTGATTTTGCTTCCTAATTTCTGACGTTGGTTTTGAAAAGTGATTCTATTACTACGTAGGAGCAAGGCTAGATACAACAGGAAACCACCTAGGCTCAAAACAATTTGCCAAAGAGCAAGGACATCAGTAATTTGAACAAAAAAGCATATTTGCAGTAGTAATGGCAACTGATACAAGTCCTGCCTAGGACAGTTAAAACACTTATTATAGTTGGTTAATTCAGGGCATCCGACTTCTGGACTTTCTCTGAAATCTTAACTGATATCCTCTCAGAAGAGGGATTCTGTGTTGTCAGAACTCTGAATTAGTCAGTGTGACAATTTATGCAGGCGTTCACTTGATTTATGCCCAAATAATTTGCTTGCATGACAATCCTTATATGATCAGCAATATGACAACTTGATGACCACAAAAAGAAAGTGAAAACATCCATAAGCACCAATAATTTCTATTAATACTGAGTAGCAGACTTTAAGTGATAAAAGAAAAGTGGGACAATTGTCAACATTGAAACTTTAGCATAACAGAGTAGCTTCTTCAGATTTGATTAATTGAACTAAGGTAGAAAGCCACCTAAAGAGAAGGGAGCTGTTGCCGGTTTGCATGTGCAAACAAAGTTTATGTTCAGCTTTGAAAAGTTTGAATTCAAATAGAGGATAGAACAAAAATCAGCTTACATAATCCGTAAGGAGTTTTGAGAGAATGTTTGACCATGCTTGAACACTTAAGATCTTGTATATATACCTAAATCTATATAAGATCAAAGAAGATATTTGTGTATCACTTTTTTGAGAAATCATATCTTTTGATTTCACTGGTATCACAGAGTCTAATGCTTAGTATTCACTCACAAAATAATTAATTTGGGGCACCTAACAAATCATGCTAATTATGTTATGGTGTCATAAGTGGTTCAAGTTGTTTGCAACATCACTAAATGGAAGTCATTAAGATGTTTCTAGCTGAAATAGTGTGTATTATATTATCTCAAAGACAATTGATGAAATCTCTGTATTACTTAAATTAGCATGGCTAATTTGGTTCTAAGGGTTTTCATTGATCATAATTTTTGGTGGGTGCTTTTAGATACTGGGATGGAGACATGTGACGAGGAAAGGTCATTGTTGAGAAGGAGACTTACTGCATCTGCTATTGAAATTGAGAGACAGGTAAATTAGAAAATTTAGTGTACTAAAACTTTTGGGGATTTCTACAGCAAAGGTTGGATTTTTTTTCCCCCCTATCACACTAGCAATCACTTTTTATAAGAAAATAGTGAAAAATATTTCTTTTGTTGTTAAAAAAAATGAAAAAGGCCACTTTTGATTTAAAAAAAAAAGAGTAAAAATCGATAAAGGTCATTTTATTGCTGGTAGGGGTGAGCAAAAAAACTGCCAAACCGAACAGAGTTGTTGGTTAACCCGTTGGTTCTGTTCGGTTTGCGGTTCCGATATGTTTGAACCGAATCTCCTCTCTGCAGTTTCGGTTTTTTTGGTTAATTAATGGAACCGAACTGACGAACCAATATGAAGATGAAACAACATAACTTGTAGGATTTACATTAATAGTTATTATTGCAATTATAAGGGGCATATCCCAAATTCTTGTTATGTTCGGTTTTTTTTTTCGAACCAAACCGAACCAATCCGTTTGGTTCATGACCGGTTCGCCTTCTCTCGGGTCGGTTTTCATACCCACTCGAACAGTTTCGGTTTACCCTCGGTTTAGTTTGGTTTGGTGAATTGAACTGAGTTTGCACACCCCTAATTGCTGGCATTGCAGGCGCTATAGTCCACGACAAAACTTTTTGGAATTTTTTTTAGTTTTATTGCTGGCACAACATAACCTCTTGTAAATCCCTTGTAAAATCTGTTGTAAACCTGCTGTTCTTCCATAAAATGGCCTTTTTTGTAATTATTTATTGTAGTTTTATCTGTAAAATGGCCTTTTTAACAATAAAACCATATTTTTGATCCTTTTTAGAGATTATTTATTGAATTTTTGACAATTTTAAAAGAACCCAAAAACTTTGGAGATGTGGGTTTTTCTCAATAAACTATGCCTCATTCTGTTTCAATTTGCAGAGGATGAAATGCTTCCCATGATTGTCATGATGATCTGGACCAGGAAGGAGAAATGTTATGCTGAATGTAAGTTTTGTAACTTGTGTTGTTTGTACAGAGTAAAAAAAAGTAGCAGTTTATTATTTTCTATAGAAACAACTTTACAACCTGTGAGTTCTTTCTACAGCCTGCAAAATAAATTCAAATTGAAAAGGTAACATTGCTTTAAAATCTGGATTGAATACAAATCTGCTATCTTAATCTGTTCATTTCAAGAACAAACTTTGGAGCCTGATTCTTCTGCAATTGGATCTAGTGCTTCTGGATTGGATGCATTACTAACCACTCAAAAATTTTAATGTCTTATATTGTTATCTTTTCCCGAGATTTTCAAACTCTTATGAGTACAATAATTACTCAAAGTAGTTTCCACAATTCTGCAATTTGCGGTAAACTAGTTCAGGGAGACAATCATCAAAAGGGTATTATTTAATAATGGGATAATTTTCAATGGAGATGCTGAACAATAAGATTGAATAGTGGAAAATTTGAAGCACATGGGATACATGCTTAATTAAACATCAGAAGATTTGAGACAGATTAGGGAGAAAATTGAGTTATTTTCTCATCTACAATGAACATGGAGGAAGCCTGAGTTCGGCATGAGAAACATTGAGGTCCATGAAATACATGATGCAGTTTTGGAAATCTAGTAATAACATGCATCTAAATCCAAAACGGTTTGACAGAAGCCACCTTTTCCTTGGTTAAAGTTTGTTTGGCATGAATTGACTTTAGGTACTTGGGGCCCTACTTTAGTATGGCATTAATTATCACATGGATGATCAGGTGCAGGAAGCTATGCTTTAGAGACAATGACTCTGACTATCTTTCATAAACCGTTTCATTTGTCTGTATTATTGTTTGCACCACATAATATCATCACAAAAACATAACATGTGCTGCCTGCCTCAGGTGTAATCTAACTAGGTTTTCAATTAGTTAGAAGAAAATAGATTTTCTTGTTCCTGTTGGTTCTTAGCATTTGCTGAGTTTCTCTAATTTATGTTTGTTTGTTAGTTTTTGTTCTTAAGCATGTGATTATCGAATCTGTTACTCTTGCAATAGAAAATTGATACGTCAACAAGTTTATCTCTCTGGATATGTTTCAATGAGCAGTTAGAGAATGGCAGTTTGCTTTTTGAGTTGCCAACATGGGCTATGACATTTTGTAAAAGCCTAATAACTGGTGTAAAATGCTTGAAAATACATTTCTCGGTCGTAAATAATAATTGAAATATTCTAGTTATTAATGTTTGGTCATTCACTGCAAGCTGCCAATAGCTAACTGCATCGTTAGCTGCTAACGCCAAAAGATAATCACAATTATTGAACAGAACTTGTGTTTTGTGATTGGTTCATCCTTGAGGTAAGCTACATTTTCATCTTCTTCCTTTTTTCTGCCTTCTGTAATCTTTGTATGCCAAGTTAATGGCTGCTCTTCTAGCCTTTGTGAAATGACTCGTTATAGACATGTTAGTGGCTTCAAATAGATTCGTAGGGTTAATTGTCAGACAATAGGGGAGCAAAGGGGACATGTTACTGAGAATTTACCCTTGACTAGTGACATTTACTCTCAAGTTACCTGGGATATGTGGCTCACATATGATAAATGATTCCCATATTCTGATGTTCTTACCTGTCTTTTTGAGCCATTTTCAGTCTTAGGAATAGGATGCATCCTTTCAAGGCGTCCAAAATGTCTTCTAGAAACACAAGGGAAACATACCACATGGCTCAGTAAGAGCTTATAGAGTTTTATGTTTATGTATTTTTCTGCTTCATTCACTTGCTTCCATATGCATATAGAGTTTTATGTTTATTGAGAAATCAAGTCTTTGGGAATTGCATTGGGCAGGCATGAAATAAATGTTTACATTTTAACATATTCTTATCCATATCGTTCCTTATTCATCCTAACCTCATTGATTTTGAAAATAATGTCTGAAAGAATGTTTCAGAGAAACATTGAATTTGGTATTCTTCTAAATTGGTTGAAGGTAAAAAATTTTAAAATAAAAAATCCTGTTTCGATGCTTTTTACTTACATAGATTATTATCTTTTTAGGATGAATTAGAGATGGTTGTGGTTGTAAATGAATTAAATCGCTCACAAGCCACTTGAGATTTGACGATAAAAGCTCATTTGAAATTAATTTAAAAAACAGTGAGTTGAGATTCAGCTGGGTTTATTGAGCTCTGAGTTTGTTCACCAGCATGTTTTGTCAAGGGGCTTTTTTTTTTTTTTGTCGTCTGATGCACACATGATTTAGGGGTAAGGTCGTGCCCGGTATCAAGCACGTCGGACGCATCATTCGATGACAAGTATATTTCAATTTTAAAATTTTATCTCTAATGCAACATTTTTCAGTTAAAATTTATGACTGCATGATCTTCCTCATTTGTTAGGTGGCATTCTCTCCAATTGGTGCTTAACCATATTAATTTTTAAAAATGCTTACTTAGACCGTAGACTGAGATCAGATGCATGAATCATTCATCCACGAAACTACTGATAATTTTTTCATTTTCACCCAAGACATGTGAAGAATCAGTCTTAAACTCTTAAAAGCCATTATTTGAATTTCATTATTATCATTTGTCAAATTGATTTATTATTAGTTTGAGTTTATTATAGATTAGAATTAACTTATATAATAAATGATTTAAGTCAATCTAAAGGTTTTACATTTCTTATTATGTACCCTCTATAAATATTTTATCTTTAAATATAAATTTTAACATACCAAAATATCATCTTTAAAGTCAATATTTATATTGACCGACTGATATTGACTTGTATTGATATTTATTAATTTGTATATAAATTTATTTACTTATATTGACTAGTATAATTTAAATCAATAGTTACGAATTAAATTTATTTATTTTCTCTCTCTCTTCCTCTCTAAAATCATTATAGTTTTTTCAAAAATTTATTAAAATATTAAGCAAAATTATATATATATATATATTGTACAAGGATCATTAAAAAAAAGTGCACTATTCAAGAATAAATGCATGTATTTACCATAAAGTGAACAATTTAAATTCTTAATTTTTTTTATCAGAAATAAAATTCCTTTTTTTTTTTTTGGAAATTTAATGGGCACTTCACTCACAAACAATTTTCCTTCAATCTCTCAAAGCTAAGTGATAAAATATGGAAATTTTGTGACAATCCATTCTTCTTCTTTCCTTTTTTTTCTGTATGTCTATGTAAATCGAACGGAGAGAGAATAATTTTTGGTAATTAATTGAGTGGCTTAAAAGAAAAAAGTCCCACAAGTGGTATTCCAGGCACGGCACCCACATACCATATACTTTTATAAATTTCTTGAAAATAGGAAAATATATGATAGTATCAAAAAAAGCTCCAAAGATTCTAATTTGTCATTTGTAAAGAATTAAGATTGTAGACTGAATACTGACTTATGATTGTTACAGAATTAGGATACATCACTTCAAGCTCTCAGTTGTCTGAGTTGAGAAAAATGGGAACAACCCCACATGCCCCTTTTGAAGTTTTTTGCATATCTCAGTTGTCATTTTACATATTTTGACTTTTAGATATATGAAATAGACGGAGCATATAACATGAGATTTACAGAACCCATATGCTATATAACATGAGAAACTAGAGATTTACTATAAAAGATGTAAATCGTAAAATTAGACAGACACAAACAATCAGCGGTTTAAGAAAAAAAAGAGGAGAGAGATGGTTTTGATGTGGTTGCTCAATTGTGATATGAAAAAAAATATGTGTTTTTTTCTCCTTTTATTAGTAATTATGCGAGTTCCACAATCTTTTCATTTTATTCAATTTAGACCTTAGTTGGAAATTGCGATAAAATTGAATCCAATTTAACAACTTAAGAGAGATTATTGAAAAATATCGCGATTCATGAGACCATATGAACCAGGCTAATCAAATACTTATCCAATAACGAGTGGATATATGTTCTAAAAAAATGAAATGGATATAATGATGTTATTGTTGTCTTTCACCCTGAAAATAAACAAAATAAAAGTAAAGAATAATTTTTTTTTTTTTTGGTGAGGAATGTAAAAGATAGCTATTATATTTAATCTCTCATATTTTATGAAACTAATTATTGGTCTATGTACTTTTAATGTTTATTCTCTCCACTTCAAAATAATACACAATTTAGTTATTCGTTATCCGACAAATTTATTGTAAAGACTATTCATGTAACGACATAAAATTAGAGGGGCTAAATAATATAAGATTGAAAAGATATGGACAAAATAATTCATTTCATAAAACAGGAGGGATTAAATAATAATTATTCCTAAAAATAATGTATTAAGAAAATTTTTAATTTAACATTAATATAACCATACAATTCCGCCATTTCTTTATTCCCAAACAATTAATGTAATGAGATATGTTGCCAACAAAATTATGCTTTGAAATTTTATTGAGGAGTGAATCCTGAAAAGAATGGAAAATGAGAGAGCTTGAACTTACCTCATTCACTCATTGCAGAAAATAAACTAAATAGTCAAATATTGGTACATAAAGAAATTGAAATTAGTGTATACAAGAAATGAGGGATTGATTGAGGGATAAATGGATAATGCAACTTTAGGTGCAAAGTTGTGTTTATGTGGATAACGTTTATTTGGAGAATACAGAGAACCATTCACAATCAAAGGACCAAATTTATGATTACAAAGATCTAACAAATTGGTGAATGCCCATTCTTAATATTGTCATGTGACTTGTTTTGTTTTCTTTCTTGCTACTACAAATCAAATACCCATAAGAGTATCCAAGGTTTCCATTTGGAATCTTTTCCACACTCGTCTTCATTTCTTCTTCCCCTCATCACCCATTGCCAATTTGTCAATTTTTCCTTCCTTTTTTTTGTCTGCAATTCATAGACATCCTATAATTGTAGTCTCTTTTTGTTTTTTGTTTTTTAATATTTCAAAATGGGGTTTCATTTCTATATCTAGTTTTGAACATTATTCTTATTTTCAATCATACCTCTAAGTATATGATACTATAGTTTTGACAAATTAGATTAATTAGCTAGATAATTATAGGAAAAATTATTATTTTATCTCTGACGTTTGACATATTATACTCTTTTGTCCCTTTATTTTACATTTTAGGCTATTTTGCCTCTATGTTTTGGACAAATATATCATTTTGTCCTTTTGTCATATTTTCCATCCTAAGTTCGATAGTATATTTTAATAATTCCTGGAGTACCCTTTTGCAATTTTGAGCATTATCTTCTTCCTCGTGAATAAGACCTAGCCACTAAGAATTTTGGTCTTATTCATCGAAGAACAATCCTTCCATTTGATGAAAAACTGAATTTGATTGAGCACCAGTAAAGATCAGCGAATGTTGACATTGGAGGCGGCTTTGTGCCATTGGTTACTCTGACCCACAACTGTTTTGGGCGATAATGACTAGCATCTAAATGTTGCTTCAAATGCTATGGAACTTATTTAATGACTACTACCGGTTTATGTATTCTGAAAATCAAATCGAGAGTTATGATCACCTAGAATTTAGCTTAAAGTCCAATTGCTCATATCGCCGATGGTTACCGGTGGCTTGGTTGTGCAAAGGATTCTTTCCGGCGCAGGCTAGCCACCAGTAGCAACTTGGTGGGCGATGAAGGCAGATAAAGGTGTTGGTGATTCATGTTGGAGTAGCCCAAGTGCTTTCTGGAAAGCGATGAAATAACGAAAAGTTTTTCGAGTTCAGAGCTTTTGTTGCTGTTCTTATGAGTCTTGACGGGTGATTGAGACTAGTGAGTGTTGTGCGCTTGTTGGTCCGGTCTGAGAAAACCACAGGGCGATGGTGATAGAAATTTTGGTTTTTGAACCGAAGGTTTTCATGTTGGTTCCAGGAAGAAGACGAAACTTTTGACGCGGTAGTGGCATGGTAGGACCGGCCAAACACTGCAAAGGAGTATTCTAGGGATTATTAATGTAACACCCCAAATCCAACTTATAAATAAGCCAGACTGAAGTGTCACATGACTTTTTAACTCCGTTAACTCATACACTTTAATATGAAATACTAAGAAGTCACCTCAAGGTTTTTTTTTTTTTTTTTATATATTTAATAACAACTATACATGTGATCAAATAATTTATTATTCTAACTTAACTAGTACATGCCAATCTATGATAAATGTTAAACATGAGTTTACACCAGCAGGTCTGTTCTTCTGGGAGCTGTCCACTTAATTCCTGTTATTCCGATTCTTCTAGCTGCGGACCTGCGAGTTACAAAAATAACTCGCTGAGCAACTCCATGCTCAGTGGATACAATAAATATATTTTGTTGACTAAAAGCATTTCTCAAATTACTTTATAAGACAGCAGTCTTGAACTGCCGGTGACAAATACTTTTCATGTCTTGAGAAAGTGTAGAATATAAATGCGTCGTGCAAACGTTAAACCGATAATTCAATTATAACATAATATTTTTCTAAAGCCAATTGACGAATTCATTTCGCAAAATCATATGTATCATGCTTATATTAACAGGGAAAAACATATAATAAAATTCATTTCATTAAACAATTATCAATCAAAGCAAATCATTAATCTCATTTTTACTTTACAGGTCTGTTGGGCTTCCTATGATAAGTCCTAGAGCTTTAAGTTCGGTTGTGTTCCAATGGCACGCCGTTTATCAGTCGAGCCCCTCAGGCACACCGATAATATTCATAAAGTTTATCATTTGGGCCGTACCCCCTAGGTACGCCTCTTTTCTTTTTTTTTTTTATTGAGCCACAACCCAAAGTTGTGCCTCTTTTTTTTATATTCACCTGCACATGAATTTTTGCTCATATGTCGACATATACCTATCACTAGGGTCCCTAACCACGTAGAGTATAAAAACATATCTCATTTCATTTGATCAACTATTTTATCAATTTTTGAGTTCCACTCAATTTCCATTTCTGATCAAACATTTATCACAATATTTCATTCTATACAATTTCCATTTCGCAAATCAATTACTTCCAGCATCGTATTACTATTTTTCATGTTTTCTCAAAAATATCAGATCACTGTAACATTCATTTGTTTTGCAAGTCTTATGCTCAAATATCAAATCATTGTAATAATCATTTGTCTTTGCAAAATTTTATGCTCTATATTGCTTAAATATTTAATCATAGAAGAAATCATTTAAATATATCATTGTAAATACTTCATTTCCACCTCGCAGGTAACATCGCACCAGCGACTACCGCGTCGGCATTAAAAATACAGCAAAACATATAATCTGACTCGAACACACGTTCGAGTGCCCAACAAAATATTTATCTAAAATTTCATAAAATAATGCTCATTTAAAACATGCATTTAAAAATAATAGATTCAGTTCAAATACTAAAAAGTATCGAACCTGGTAGAGTCCGCAGATAAAGTCCTATGCGCTAGTCCTTTCAATATCCTCGCACTTTCTACTTCCACAATACCTCTCGGACTGTCCTTTGAATAATTACAATAAAATGATTTTACAATCAATACTACCGCCATCTAATTATATTATACTCTCTTTTGATTTATTTCAAAACATAATATCTTAGAGTCTTTAATTAATTTCATTCTCTGCTGAATTAATAATAATATTAATCAACATTTAATCTAGTTAATCCGTCGTTACTATTTCTACCGCATTTGTATATTTATTTTTATCCGATATCAACATTTATATTTAGCTTTGCTTAGAATTTAATCTCAATTAAATTCTATTTCAACTTAAATATATTAATTATCCAAATTCTAATTATCAAGTTGCGAAATTTACATTTTATCGTAGTTTGGGTTCTCGGATTGCAAAACCGATTCCAAAATCGGACTCAGCACGTCGAAACGATGCGGAATAAGATCTCTCAAAATTTTCACCGGAGAAGGAATATTCCGGTCACCGGGGAAATATTCCGGTCACCGTCCGTTCACCGGAAAATGCGATACTTGACGGATTTTGAATCCGAACACACCATTAGCTTCGTATCGCTGCAAGGATTCCAAATATGCGATCAAACTTAACAGACAATAGACAGATTTACCGAAAAATCACATTAACCATTTTACCGGTCATCAGAGAACACAACTTTCAAATCCGGCGACCAATCAATGCAAACTCAACGTCAAAATGAAGCTTAAGGAATGGGGATTAAGAATTTACCCTCAAACTGGCCGGACTATGGCCGTAGCTTGCCGGAAAATCAAGAAATCCGATTGGTCATTTGTACACGAGTCTCAATCCGGCTATAGATCGGCAACAAGGCCTATATCATCGGAAAGCTCGTGGAGAGAGGATTCCAGATCAGGTCTCAGATCGTCCGTCCGACCACCGGAGCGGCCAGGATCTACGCCGGAAGTCGTTCGGCGGCTTTGCTTTTGGGTCACTGAAAAACCGTATTTTCAGATGACAAGGCTTATATCAAAAGAAAGCCCTTGAAGAGAGGAGTCGACCGGTGTCCTCGGATTTTCCATCCGATACCGGAGCACGCCGAAAAATGGATTTAAAATCGGCGATGAATAGTAACACGAATGGGAGCCAGTTTCTTCTAGCCGCGAGTATAGCCATCTCCGATCAGGTCTCGCTGCCGGGCCACCACTACCAGACTCGCCGGAGAGAGGGCTACCTACCGGTGGGCGAGTAACTGCAAGAAGACCGGCGGTGGCGGCGGTGGGAGCATCGGCGCCGGCTCTCTCTTCCTTCTCTTCTTTCGATTTTCCTCTTCTTTTGTTTCCGTTTCCCGTTTCTCAATTCGTTTTTTCCTTTTTTTTCTGTTTTGATTTGAATAATAATAATAATAATAATAATAATAATAATAATAATAATAATATTTATTTAAAACAATGTTAATAATAATTTTTAAAATATTTGTCTAAAAATTTGGGTGTTACATGGATGACTTATTTTAACGTATTTTCATCCACTTTTAATAGTCTAATAGCAACTTTGAGCAGATATTTGAATTTATCTCATAAAGACCATCGTTTTGACATAAACCTTAGCTAGTTTCGTTGCCCATTTCTGGCAATCAATTTTTAGCTTTTTTGGGCCAAACCGTATATCATCCGTAAAAAATAAGGCCTTTTTTTATTCCTCATGATAAGCTCTTCGATTTGGTATATTTTTGCTTTGTTCCTTGCTATAAATGAAAATGAAAATTTTTATTTTCATTTTGGTCCTTCTAACATTGATGATTGATGGAAGAAGATAATGAAAAATCATATTTTGGTTATTATGACCTATTGGTGACCTGAAAAACTATTAGGGGTACTTGATTATCACAAATATTAAAGCTGAAGTACTTTTTTTTTTGTTACAAATTAAAATTAGAGTAACTAATATAATATTACCCAAAATTAGGGTACGGTAGTGCAAATAAGCTCAAAAAATCATAATGGCAACCAACAAAAGCAAACTCAACCCTCTATATCACTAGCACAAGAATTTGAAGTTTATTCCACATGCGTATATTAATCTCATTTGATTCAATTTGAACTCGCCAAAAAATTTTAAAAATCGTTTGGCTATCAAGTTTTCGGCCACCAAATCAAACAAACTTTACCCTAAAATCATTTTGGTTTTAAAGAGAAAATTTTGGCAAAAACTTTTGATTGGTCTCCAGTGCCACATCTAAGCTCCACCATAGACACACGCCCGACTATTGGAAAGCTGACATCGAATCGAATCCAACGCCACCAACAGCATCTCCATCAGGCGTTGGAGTAGCTAGCACTCGCGATCAAAGTTTCGGTAGTGTTTTTCCTTTATAAACCTAAATTTTTCAATTGTATTTCTCGAGACTTTCTAGTGATCGGATGTTCAAAATAAGTGCATATTATGAATGCTCGCATCAAGAACTTTGATTTGGTATACTCACTTGTCTCGTTTATCGCCAGAAATGGAAGTTTGGTTTTGGGTTTGGAAAATTTCATGTTTGGTTTTTGTGAAAATATTCAGTTTGGTGCTTTTGGCAAAGTTCATTACTTTAATGGATTTTTTTTGACAGAATGACTAAAGTCTCTAACAATCACAAAATAAAGGGACTAAAATATAATATTGAAAACTAAAAGAATAATTTGTCTAATTCACAAAAAAACAGGGACCAAATCATAATTAACCCTTCATTTTAAGTTTCAAAGTATTTTTATAAAACGTGAACTAGTGGTTTTTGCGGTAAGGCCTATTATGTGGCCAATATTCCTATTTGTTTATACAAAAGCAAAACCCAATAAGCCGAAGGTTCAAGACAATATCCTATCCACGGCCAATGTAATAATTTCAGCACGAACTATTTAAAATGTAATAATTTCAGCATATTTTTAATTTTGTAATAAAAATAGCACAAATAATAATGTAACAATTTTAGCATTTTTTGAAATTAAGAACCAATTTAATATTTTTTAAAATATTAAAAATGCCCTAAAACATAATGTCTTTCATAAATTTCACCTCTTTTCAATTTTAAACCAAAAAGTTGTAACACCCTTTAACCCGACTAGTTACTAGCCGAGCTAAGAGTGTCACAACTAATGCTACATGGTATATAGAACATTATATTATTATCGACTAAAATAAAATTTACATTAATTATAGTGCTAAATATAAAATTTTCCTTTCCTTGATCCGTTAGTCTCCTAGCCTTCTGACTTCGTTCCATAGTATATGCCTTTCTACTGTTTATGGTGGGCTGGTCGCTTTTCGACTAATCTGAATTTCATAGTGTCTCTTCGTTACCTACAAGTTTAGCATACACTAACATTAATGAGCTACTAGCTCAATGGATACTTTATACTTATTTAACATTAATTTTATATATATATATCACAGCAGCACAACATTGCAAAACACATTCTCATAGCATATTAAATATATTTAAACAAGCATAAAGTACCAAACATTGAGTGTGTTGCTTCGCGTGTCCTAAACTCCTCTCTCTCTATCTTAAACTCTTTTTCCATTCTTGTTTCTCTATTCTTTCCTCATTTTTTTCCTTTCTTCGTATATACATATATATATATATACAAATATGCACACTTGCTCTCCACTCTTCTCTTCCTTAGTCTTCCATTTGTCCAAATTTTGTGTTGGCATATTCACCCTCATGCCATATCTTTTCCTTCTCTTCCATCCATTTGTTTGTTTCTCAATTCTTCTTTAATTTATATCATCATCATTATTATTATCATTTAACAAGAAGTATATCATTATCACTATTATTATTATTATTATTATTATTATTATTATTATTATTTTAACTAAAATCTACATGTGTGTGTATATATATATATATTATTATTTTAACTAAAATCTACATGTGTGTATATATATATATATATATATATATGTATAATATTAGCATATTTTATATTTACTCCCTTAATTTATTACTCTTTTTTTTTTCTTCTCTAGTTATATATATACATACACACTTTCCTTTTCAATTCAAATTTTACTTCCTCTCTTAGTAATCCATATGTCCGCTCTAATATTTTTCACCCTCTTTATTTTTCTTTCTTCCACTTGTCTTTGATTTTATTATTATTTTATTATTGTTATTACTTTCCACACATCTTTTTCTTCTTCTTCTAGATCCTTCACCATTTATCTATTATTATTA
>CATIWJ010068365.1:0-20856 GCA_949640765.1 Croton laevigatus | reverse complement strand
AATGAGTCTAAATAAATTGAATGACAAAAATTTGGTGATTAACACACATGATATATTTATTGAATGTTTGGACAAATAAAATTAAAAGAGACCCAAATAAGAATAATTATATGGACTATTTTATGGACAAATATGGACTATTTTATGGATAAATAAGGATAATACCTTATGATTATTCAATATGGACAATGATATGACAAAGGACAGTTCGAGGAATTAAGAGATAGGGACAGTGTCAACAGAGACAGGTTTGATACTTTAATTAATGTAAAGTTAAATTTTGTGCATATTTTTAATATTTGCATTAAATGGTTATTTATAAATATTTGTGATAAATGTTTATCTGAATATGATTTATTTGAGATTATGATTTTTGTTAATAAAAGAAAGAATTAAGAATATTGAATATTCTTATGAAAAGTAAAGTTAGTGTTTTGATAAATTAAATTGGTATTACTATTATCATTATTATTAATACAACTATAATAATAATAATAATAATTATTATTATTATTATTATTATTATTATTTTTACTACTACTATTATTATTGTCATTTTTATACTACTATAATAATTATTATTTTTACGACTACTATTATTAACTTTATTTTTATTATTAATGTAATTTTTACTACAAAAATCATTATTATGGTTATTATAATTGTTGTTAATATTGTTATTTATATTTTAATATATTTATTTTAGAAAAAGTATTTGAAATATAAATAAATATTTATTAATCAAGTTATTTAGAATAAAGTAATATTTTGATATATTATGTTATATAAGAAATTTTAAAACATAAAAAGAGTTAAGATATTTTGTTAAACTATTATATCTTAAATTTGAGAAAATAACATTTACTAGATACTTGGAAAATTATGAGTTAAAATATTATTTTTGAAAAATTACTACATAGTAAACCTTAAGATAATTTGATAAAGAAATTAAACAAAATATATTTGTGATTAAAGAAATTATATTTTGGTAAAAATTTGTGTAAAAGAATTTCAATAACAAGTAAAAGTATTTAATTTAAGACTGAAAGTATTTGATAACTTGTAAAATATTTGATATACAAATTTATAGATATGTTGATAAATTTGTTATTTTTTGATAAGCATATTTTGATAAAAATAAATACCGTATTTATTAAAGATGATTTTATTAAGGAAATAAGGTATATTTGATTTGTATATTTTTTATAAAAATAAATATGTTGAAAAAATTTATTATGATTATATTTTTGAAGAAGATGATGATCTAAAATAATGATATTTTTGTTAAATAAATGAAGATTTATGAAATGGAAATTTAAGAGAATTTGATAAGTATGAAAATGATAAAGAAAATATTTATTGCTCTACTAGGATTTAATTGAACTGAGTTAACATAGGGTTTGATCGATCATATCCTGAGTTTTTTATATATGGCCATTGATTGTTACGGTGACGGCCGTTGTAATTGATTTGCGGTGACGACCGATTTGAGATAGCCATTTGGTGTTCGCCACTTGGTGAGTTAATTCAGTAAATTTTGATAGCCAGTTTGTAACACAGCCAATTGGTGAGTTTGTTCGATAGGTTTATCTAAATATCTGGTAGAGCTAAACAAGTAAGATTTTTATTAAGCAATTTATTTTATTAAAGTGATTTGTGATATTTAAATATTGCTTAATATCGTTTAAAATTATGCATGTGCATTTAAAATTATTTATGCTTTATATTAGTTAAAGTATCCATTGAGCGTAATAGCTCAGCAAGTTTGGTTAATCCTGAACTTGTAGGTCTCCAAAAGATGTGAACAAAATAGGAACTAATAAATAGCAAATGGGCCCGAAGAACTTAGATTGATATATACTGTGAATGTGAAGTCAGCACATGCAAAGTTAAGGTAGATAGAAAAAAAAAAACCCTTATTATTGTAAATTAAGTAGATATGATATGTAACATGTAATGTGGCACTTCTTAGCTTGGTTGCAAATGGTCGGGTTAAGGGGTGTTACACAAGAAACAAATCAAAACCGGAAATTTAAATCAAGAACTTATCCTTGAAAATGAAAAAAATAAAAAATAAACAATGGCACCTTTGTTTCCGTCGCGAACCATAAAATCCCTAATCGGACTCTCTCTGCTCCTTGATCTTCCTTCGTTTCTCATCTCAGACCACACTCACCTTCGTCGTGAACCTTTAGCCAAGAACTATCTCAGGCTCTGGTGAACTCCTTCGTAGCGAAGCTTCAGAGATCAAGCTTTGAATACAGGTGAAGAAGATGAAGCTCTCCATCGACGTCAGGGGGGAAAGAGAGAGAGGGTGGTGGCAGGCGCGGCTGGAGGTGGTGGAAGGCGCGGCCGGAGGTGTTATGTTGTCGAGATCGTCCGGCGTTGCTGCAACTGTTGGAAGAGAGAACTGATGCTGGCGGCGGAGAGGAGATGAAGGTGAGAGAGTGGCAAAGGAGATCGGCCAGTCGATGAAGGAGAGAGCGGCGGAGCACGATGGTGGTGGGTGGCTGGTGAGTGAGAGGGAGGAGAGGAGGGGCGGCGCGACGCGGCTGGGCTGAGCATTTTGAAGGAATAGAGAGGAAATAATGAAAATGAAGGAGAAGTTCAGTTTTTAACCTAGGTATTTTTAAGCATAAAACGACAACTAGGGGCGTAAACGAGCCGAGCCGAGCAGTGGCATGCTCGAGCTCGGCTCGTTTAATAAACGAGCGTAAAAATTACGCTCGCGCTCGGCTCGTTTATTTGACGAGCATAAAATTATGCTTGTGAGCGGCTCGATAATAAACGAGCCGCTCGAGCTTAGCTCGTGAACTCGAGCTCGAATGCCCGTTTATCAATTACTAAAAAAATAATATAGCAATATATCAAATACAAATTCAAATTATTCAAACATAAATCCATAATGTTCTTAAATTATAATTTAAAACAATACTAATAAAACAATATAACAAAATAAGAACAAGTTCAAATTGAACAACGACAATAAACACAATAAAAAAAGGAACATCACGGTAGTTCAAATTCCACAGCGGCTGGCAGATAGGGATATCAATAAAACTTTGTAAAATTAGGTTAATATTTTAGTTTATAGATGGGTGTTCATGAACTGCTCACGAGCATGCTCGTTTATAGCTAATTGAAACATGCTCGCGAGCCGCTCACGAACTAAGCTCATAACCGCTCATTTATAAACGAGCTTGAAAATTGCGCTTGCGCTCGGCTCATTTATCTGACGAGTGCGCTTGAGTGAGCATTTAACGAGCCGAGCGGCGAGCCGCTCTGCTCATTTACACCCCTAACAACAACGTTGTAATATCGGTCGGTTCAGTTCCAACATGAGTCAAACCGCACGCCGAACCGATAATTTCGGTTTATACAATTTTTGCACCGAAAATCAAATCAAACCAATCAATTTCGATTCGATTCGATTCAGTTTCGATCAATTTATTGGTTTTCGGTTTTTCTTGAACACCCCATAGAAACATACAAGAAAACTCAGTTCACCGCCCATTTCATTCCTGCGCCTAACTGATGTTGGTTGGTTGGTCCCGCTCAAATTAACTACCGTAATCGCAGCTACACCCTTCACGCCAATTCGTAAATTGTTGTTTGTAATCTTGCCCTCTCCCTTCTCTGCTTCGTTTCCTTTTTTTTCTTTTTATTTGCTGCATGTAAATTACTTCTCCAATTGAAACTGGAACACACGCTTCGCTATTTTTCCTGTTATTCCTTGAACCCATTTGGGAATATACATTGCTCTTTCTGGCTGTCCTTGAAGTTTTCTTTGTTTTTTCCAGAAATTGACGTGGGTTTACTTGATTTTGTTTTTAACGAACACCTACTCTATTATCTACTATCTAAACCTAAAGCTCTGTTCTTTGAAGAAAGCAGAGGAATTTAAATTTTTCGCAAGAATGTCCTTGGCTTCGAAACTTAGTAGTAGTTTTTATATATCAATGAAGAATTTTGCTTTGATATTTTGCTGATCGCGGTGGTGCCTGAGATGAAAGCTTCAATTGGAGAGGTGTATATTTGCAGAATTAAAGTGAGTAATAAAAAGAGGAATTGATTTTGCGGAGAAATAAAGAAGTTTTAGTTGACATTTATGTTATTTTGCAGGATGGGAAGGGTAAAGCTAGAGATAAAAAGAATGGAGAGCACAAGCAATCGACAAGTGACCTATTCAAAACGAAGGAATGGGATCTTAAAGAAAGCCAAAGAATTATCTATATTATGTGACATTGATGTTGCCCTTCTCATGTTTTGTCCAACTGGAAGGCCTACATTATTTCATGGACGCCACAGGTGATTCAAGATTTGCCAAATTTTCCAATTCAACACTCAATATATATACTAATTTGCTTCTTAATTTCCAGCAGCATTGAAGATATAATTGCAAAATTTGCTCTTTTGCCTCCACAGGAAAGGGCAAAAAGGAAATTAGAGAGCCTTGAAGTAAGATTACAATGACTTATCCTCTGAGAGAGCCCTTCTTGTTGTAATGTTTTTCTTGTACATATTTAAACACATTTTGTTGTTATCTCATGTCGATCGATTTGAGTTTCTTATATAGGCATTGAAGAAAACCTTCAAGAAGTTGGACCATGATGTAAATATAAAAGATTTCTTGGGTGTCAGGTATGTGATTATTTTGGACAAGTCATTGAATTTTCTGTTCGATGTGGGATTTGAATATCACTTTTACTTTTCCCTTGCAGTGCTCAAACAGCTCAGGTAACACATGATTGCCTACTTGCTCATCATTCTTGGTAATTTTGGGTTCTTCAGTAAATATCCATTTCAACTATTTGTTATGTGGTAATGTTTTATGGACAGGAATTTACTAATCAAGTTAGGCTGTTGCAAGCACAAATTACACAAGTGCAGAAGAGACTCAGGTGCTATTATGCTATGGTGCTCGGACTCGTCAGTTTTCACTACCGTACCGGTGTCGACACGACACGACACGGGACACGACACGGGATATGAGTCGGATCCCGTGGAGAATATTAGGACTCGCCATTTTTGCAAGCGGCTGTGACAGATGAAAGAAACACGAAGAAGAAGAAGAAGAAGAAAAAGAAAGGTGGGGCCATCCTTTTTGACTAATTAGGTTTTCAAATAGAGGCTTTGTCATTTTCAATATGGGCCATTTACAAATCTGAAAGCCCAATTTACGTTCAATGAAAAAAACCTAAAAATTCTATAACATTATTTCTTCTTCGTGCTTACTGAAATTTCAGTGACAAATTGGGAAGGAAATCACAGCTGTATAAAAAATTCCGACTCTTCCGGTCTTCAATATCTCATTCATTTTACATTTCAAAACCTTCATTTTTACCAGTATAAATACGCCCATGTTTTTTCTAATTTTCACAGCCAACAATTTCTTCTGTTCTTCTCAATTCTCATTATCTATTATGGCTTCCCCAAATTCCACCATGCTCAATATCCAGAGAAACTCAACACAACCAAAAAGGCCAAACACAACATAATCTACCCCTTTTGATGATAAACCTCTGTGGAACCATGTCACTGTTCTTGAACTCCCCACTAGTGGTGGTAATAGACAGTGGGCATGTAATTATTGCAGTAAAGTGGTGACGGGATCATACACAAAGGTGAAGGCTCATCTCTTGAAATTACCAAATCAAGGGGTTGAAGGATGCAAGAGTATTTCTGATAAAATAAAAGATGAAATATCAAAAGAGCATGAGAAAGCAGAGAATCGAAAGGCTAGGCAATCTTATGAATCAAAAAGGAAAATTGATTATGTTTCCCTCCCTCCTAGTTCTGACTTAATACAACAAAAAAAGAAAAAAGGGACTGTATCTTATTGTTTTAATGTGGTTGAAAGGGACGAAGTTGACAAAGATATTGCTCGAATGATTTTTGCCTCTGCTTTGCCATTTTCTTTGGTGAAAAATCCTTATTTTCGCCAATCTGTACTGAAATTGGCAAATAGTAGGCTGGCCGGTTATAGACCTCCAAGTTACAACAGGTTAAGGACCACTTTGCTTGCACAAGAGAAGGCTCATATCAACACTTTGATGCAACCCTTCAGAGATTCATGGAAGAAGAAGGGGGTTTCCTTTTGCTCAGATGGGTGGACGGATAGGCAAAAACGACCTCTGATTAATGTTATGGCAGCTTCAGGAGGAGGGTCTATGTTCTTGAAGTCATTTGATGCAAGTGGCAACACCAAAGATGCTGAATATGTGGCTGGTTTATTTATGGAAGTTTTGAATCAAGAAGGGGATGATAATGTGGTGCAAATCATCACGGATAATGCTGGAAACTTCAAGGCTGCTGGTTTAATCATAGAGGCCAAATATCCACATATATTTTGGACTCCCTGCGTGGTTCATTCTGTGAATTTGGCTCTCAAAGCCATATGTGAACCTGCAAGCAATTCCAACCACTTTGATGAGTGTAAGTGGATAGCAACCTTCCTATCAGATTGTGATGCTATTACAACTTTTGTTTTAAATCATGGTAAGGCTCTTTCTATTTTCCACAAGTACACAAAACACATTGTTCTCAAGGTAGCTGAAACTCGTTTTGCATCTCATGTTATTATGGCTGAGCGATTGTTGCAAGTTAAAAGTGCTCTTGAAAAAATGGTTTTAGATATTGAATGGAAGACATTTAGGAAGACCCATTTAGAAAGCAAGGCTGACCATGTTAAGGAATGTGTTATTTCTGATCGTTGGTGGGATAAACTAGAGTACTTTCTTAGCTTCACAAAACCCATGTATAACATGATTAGACATTGTGATACTGATTCTCCTTCTTTGCATCTTATATATGACATGTGGGATTCAATGATAGAAGAGATTAGAGAGAAAATTTTTGAGCATGAGGGGTTAGATTGGATTTCTGGTCAGTCCACTTTTTTTGATGTTATTCAACCTATTCTTGAAGCTCGATGGAACAAAAGCAATACTCCTTTGCACTGTATGGCTCATTCTTTAGTTCCAAAATATTACACTAACTCTTGGTTGGAAGGAGGAAGGGGAATTGTTCCTAGAGTTGCACCCAATGAGGATAATGATGTGTCTTTGAATAGAGACAAATGGTTTAAAAAATTGTATCCCAATCTTGAAGATTTGAAAAAGGTTTACAGTGAATATGGATTATTTTCTGGAGCTTTGGGTTATTTAAGTGAACCACATGTCATGGAGGCAAGGATACATGAAGAACCATTAAGTTGGTGGGCAAACTATGGCTCATCTACACCCTTGCTCCAAGCTTTAGCCTTTAAGTTGCTAAACCAGCCATCATCTTCTTCATGCTGTGAAAGAAATTGGAGTTCATTCTCTAACATACAAAGCATCAAAAGGAACAAGTTGGCTTCTTCAAGAAGTGAGGATCTTGTGTATGTCCATAATAATCTGCGATTGCTATCAAGGAAGAAGGAAGAGTATATCAAGGGTCCTTCTTGTTATTGGGATGTTGGTGGAGATGCCTTGGTTTTGGATGATGACTATGATGAAGCCTTTGCCAATCTTTTTGTTGATAATCCTCAAATTGAAGGAATGATTTTCAATGATGAAGAGGAAGAGAATCCTTGAGTTATATAGTGCAATTGGGGAGCTTTTTTTAATTAGTCTACTGTTTAGTTTTTTAATTATGTTTTTTGTATTTTTTCTTTCAAGATGGATTGTTAGAATGTTGCTATATTTTAAATTAGAAGTTTGGATATGCTTTTTCACTTTAATTGGTTTGGCTTAGTTATATTTTTTAAATTATACATATTTAAAAAAAAATTCCCGTGTCCACGAGTCCATATCCAATATTTGGATCCTTTGAAACCGTATCCCCGAGTCCTCCATTTTCGAAATTTAAATGTCCGACTCTTGGATCCATACCCGTATCCGACACCCGTACCCGAGTCCGAGCACCATAGTGTATTTGTATTATTATTGTTGGGAATGTGAATCCCACATCATTAAGGAATGAGAGGCTTCAGTTAAATATAAGATTGGGCAATCTTCTTCCTTTCAACTCGGGTTTTCAGGATGAGTAAGGCCTAACTCTAATATGGTATTAGAGTTATTAATGCCCAAACGGGCTAGATCCTGGGCCAAACCCCACAAGACCGAAGCTGATGCTAGCCGGTCCCGCCCAACATGTTAAGGGGCTACTTGTTAGCAAGTGTCAACCGGGCCCCGGTTGCACTTGAGGGGGATGTTGGGAATGTGAATCCCACATCGATACAACTACATATAGCCTATTTTCAGTTTAAGTGTAAAATGTCTTACATTTCCAAGCATTTTTTCAGCTATTGGAGTAACCCTGATAGAGTTGATAGCGTACTACACCTTAGGCAGATGGAAGACTCCCTGAAAGAATCAATTAACCAAATCCGAATGCACAAGGTATGTTATTTGTTCACAGTGCTTGATGTTATGGATAGATATCGGTCATTTAAGCAAGCGAATTCTAGAGCTATGATTAGGATTGCTGAAACCTTCAAGATTGAGTCCACCTAGTAGGATGATCCTCAGAAGACTCTCCCAATCCCTAAATTACCTATCCGTATTACTTCCAGCTAGGGACAAAGCCTTTTAGTCTTTCTCATTTTGTGTAACATGTCACTTGTGTTTACCTTTTGTAATTTACACTGCATTCTAAAATCGTAAAACATAGATATTGTCACTGAGATTTCATGGATCTCTTATAAGCTACTTAATCTTTTGTGACAGCATATGAATAATTTGAACGTTTTACCCACTTTTAGCCAGATCCTTGCTAGAATATTGCAACGATAATTTATTCTGAAAGTAGACATTTCTTCTGGCAGGAAAATTTTGGCAAGTGCCAAGTTATGCCGCTAGAATGCCATGGACAGGTAATGCAGTGTACCGGCAATCAATTTTGTAGGCAATTGGAAATTCTTATTCTGAATTTATCTTGCCTCAAATTTCAGAATGGAATGAGTTTGCCTTCAATGACGAATGGCATGCAAGAGGCCAAATCACTTTCGTGGGTTCCAAACAATGGAAGTCAACCTTTGATATTTTCCAACGAGGAGAACTTCTGGCACAGAATCAAAAGGTAATTGTAGCTCATTTGATTTCCTATAATTCATCATCCCAAAGCTTTGTAATCACAATATGATTGAACGATCATTCTTCTGAAAATGAGTTTTTGATAGATACAATATATCTGAGTCGCCAACAAGTGTGTTATAACCGACTATTATTAACACTTGTTATTTATTTTTTTTGGACCTGTTATTCTTGGTTTGTCTTCATTCTACAGAGAGATAGAATGCTCAAACAGTGCATCTCTCCCTGACTTTTCTGGTTACCACAACACGAGCATGCAAACAGAAATAGGGAACTTCGCAGAAATTCATAATATGGGACAGGAAGGTGGCACGCCAAACAATTTTAGCAGCGATGCATGCTTCAGAGTACAACTTGACGAGCAATTCTCATACCCTCCTCCATACAGTAGTTTAAATATGGTAAATGTAAAGGAGGGGAAATCTGAAGAGCATATGTTCCAAGTACAACTTGACGAGCAATTCTCATACCCTCCTCCATCTAGTAGTTTAAATATGGTAGACGTTAAGAAGGAGAAATCTGAAGAGCATATGTACCAAGTACAACTTGACGAGCGATTCTCATACCCTCCTCCATCTAGTAGTTTAAATATAGTAGATGTTGAGGAGGAGAAATCTGAAGAGCAAATATCCCAAGTACAACTTGATGATGAGCAATTCTCATACCCTCCATACAGTAGTTTAAATTTGGTTGATGTTAAGGAGAAACCTGAAGAGCAGATGTCCCACGGAAACCATGCTATTTATCAAGTTAATGACAAAATTGAACTTCCTAGACTTGTTCTCGATAATGGAAGTCACATTTAGGTTACCGCGGCTGGGCCGTGTAGTGTTGAAATGTTTGATGGAAATCCGTACAAACAGGTATGGTTGTTGTTTTATTTCAGTAAATTCGTTATAATTTGTTGTTGTTTCTTTCTTCTTTTGCATCAATAAGTAGAAAACTAATGTTGTTTTATGAACTGATGATTCATTATCCCATCTCAGAATCAGCTTATTTCAATGGCTAACATTTACTATACTAATTTTTTTTTTTCTCCAGGAAAGTTAGTACACATTCAAGTTATAACTGCTTCATTTCCTGCAGCAATCAAATCATGCATTCGTGCGAATTAACGACGCTCGAAGAACCGTTCGTATGGTTTTAAATTGTTAATGATATGTTTAGATGTTTAGGAGGGAGGAGAGAAATTCTAGGTGAGGATTTGATACATGCAAGAAAAACGGACAGAAAGATTGAGATTCATCTGTTTGTTTTCGGCCATCCAAGTTTTGTTAGGTGGTAAGCTGTATATATACACACGACACAAGTGTACAACTAAGTTTGTAAATCTATAATTCAATTTAAAAAAAAAATTCAAAATTTTCAATTTCTTTCGAGCAGATAATGTTGTATATTAGAAGTCATGCTTGAGAAGTGAAATAGGATGACAGAAATAGTAATAATAGTAGTAGTAGTCGTAATAATATATATAAGGCATCTTAGTAGTTCTGTACATTGAAAAGGTTGGTTCTTTAACAATGATGCACAAATTATACCGACTAAAAAAAACCATATATTGATAATATAAAAGCAAAGTTCTAACTGCTAAGTATTTGAATAATAGTGTTGTGCCATGGGTCAGACAGGTGCTGCAATAAGTTGTCAAATGGTCCTTTCCCTGTCACATTGTGTTGAACCACGAACCCTAAGAATGCCAACATTGCCAATCTTCCTGCATCCACAATATCAACCCAACAAAATTAACACAAATTTAAAATTTGTACAGTTTAAAAGTGATTAATTATGTTAATTTAATTACCATTAGCAAGCTCTTTCTCCTTGGCCTCAAGAGTAGGTGCAAAGTTAAGTGGGTTGAAGATACTACCAGGGTAACCACATTCATGTGGAGGCAAGCTGTATTGCTTGAAGATTGGGTCTTGGTTGACACATCCTGGGTTTTTGATATCTTGCCACCTTCTAATCTCCACATAATGGAATAGTATGAACTCAATTACAAACAGAGTAGATGATGATGCAAAGTACTCTGCTTTTCCTGCATCGTACCATTGTGGAACGTTAATTATTCCTATCTTTGTGAAAACCTCCGGCAGTAGCATTCCGGCGACTCCCAACATTGCCCATCTTCCATTCACAAGCTCTGCTTGCACATACCATCTCAGGTTCTCTGGGTCCTCTGCTAGTCCAAGTGGGTCAAACCCATTATCCCCTGGAAGACTGATTAAATTCACGAGCTTAATTTCTGTTTTAATCAAAATTCAAAATGCCTTTTTTTTATTATGCAAACTTTTGTTAGTACTTAATTACCTGCCGTTCAGGTACGCCGGAGAAGGCAAGCCGGGAAGCCACTCGCCTTTTTTCGCCTCAACTTTGAATGCAGAAGGTGATGTCGGTGGTTTAAACGACACTTCTCTCTGGAGTTTATTAGAAGACCCGCTTAAGAACCTGGATCTCAAAGCACATGGCCGGAATACGGCGGCAGAAGCTTGAGTAGTAACGGTGGCCATCCTTAGAATTCCGGTCACTCAATTAAATGTCGACGGCGATAGGAAGCAGCGAGTACTAAAAGCTAGTGAATCGTCAATGGCTTTGTATTTCATTCGAAAAGATGACTTGTGGTTGTTGTTGTTCGACAAAAGTTGACGGTTGATTTTGTTGATTTTTTTGATCCAACGATAGAGATTTGTTTGTGGGTTTGAGTTTGGCCAATTGGGGAACTGGAAGCTTATCCTTTTATCTTTGTGCCATATCCACGTATCTATTACTTGTTTGCTGTTGGAAGAGAATGGATCCTGTGGGACCTTCCTTTGTCCACGTAGGAAGATATCTTAAGTTTGATGATTTTTCGGGATCTTACCACGCGGAATTTTCTGTCCAATAGTTAATTGACAATAAGGCATGGTCATCTTAGCAAAAGATATCCTTAAATTAAAAGAAATGCTTGCAGGTGGGTATTAAACTTATCCATATATGCTTGCCCGTCGCTGCTATAAAACTTGGGCTGGGCTAAGCATTTAATGAGCCTCTCACATAGTTCAACTATTCAATTTGGTCTAATTAGCCCATTTACTAATGCTTATGGGAGCAGAACACTACTTTGGTTGGAATGGCGTATTGCAAATGTATGGAAGTAGAGAAATGATAGCTATAATTAGTGGTTGTCTAATAATTGTTCTCTAATTGGCAAAAAGAAATATTTGTATCCTATTTTATTAATATAAAAAATTAGTTATTAATTATGTTTAAATTATTTTTAGAGTAATTAAAAGTTGTTCTTATCAAATTAAAACCAATAAAAGTGATTCTTAAATAGTAATTTACTTTTAAAAGCATTGGTTAGGAAGTAAATTAAGAGTAAAGAATAATTGTATTTTATCTTTATACAATTTTCACACTAAATTTGAGCAAAATAGAAGGTGTAAAATAATCAAATTTCACTTCTATTCTTAAATTTTACTTCCAGCAGAATAATGAATATGTAAAATAAATAATACCATAATGTAAAAAGATAATTAAATTCCCAAATTGAGGTTTTTATAGAGACAAAATTAGAACGATAATTTCATATAGTCAATTAATTATTAAATTTTTGCCTTAATAAATTTTGATAATGAACACTATTGTTGTTTTAATTTGGTGGTTAATATATCTTTCAAATCCAAAGCCAATTTATTATCCTAGATAATTATAATATCTGAATGAATTTCAACCAATTAAATTTTATATAAATTAAAATTAAAATATTAAAATTAAAAATAATTACTGCAAAATAATAATAAAAATTCAGTTCGATATAGTTAGAGTTAGAGTAGAGGAGTGCTTTCTGTTCTAGTTATTTTTAGGACAAAAAAGATAATTTAATAACCTAATTGAGGTTTTTATAGAGTCAAAATTAGGATAATTTACAAGTTCGTTTCTAAGTTATTTGAAAATTACAACCAAGATACGGGAACGTTTTAAACATTCAGCCTTTGTAATTTAGTCAAATGTGGTACTGTCAGAACAAAATTTGTCAACTGAGGTGTTAGTAACTTTATAAAGAATATTAATCAAACATTTAACAAACTTAGTTTGGGGAGTTTTACATTTAGATAATGGAGGAAAACAAATTAGAGCTGAGTCAGATATTGATTTATAGACTTTATTTAAGGAATTAAAACCCAATTTTACTGAGAGAAATTAAAAAGCATCTTAACAAACCAAACAAAAAGAATCATATTGTTACAACAAACAAAACTGACACATAATTTTATTAAGTTGTTCAACAATTGAGTACAAGACAATAATAGCACACCCAGCTCTAGGCTGGTGGTTACAGACTTACAATCATTTCAAGCTTTATGCAAATTTGCCTTTTCACAAACTGAAAAGGGAAAAAGGGCGGGTGACAAATATTTAAAATCCTTTAAGAAATTGACGCGTACCTTATTTTTGATTCACAAAATAGGCACACATTTACTTGTCATTTTATACTTACTACTTTTATTTATGCTAAACTTGTTAATTTGGTGTTCTAATCTAATTCACCACTGCCAAATTTTCTATCTGCCTTTTCAAAAGATAGCAGAATAGAAAAAAATTGAACCATGCCCCATTACCTAAAAAATTAAATGAAAAACCTAACTTTTTAATTATATTTATTGGTTGGTTATTAATTGACGAATTGTTGACCAGTGAAGGTTCGACCAAAGGACCACCCGGCTGGAACAACATCTTTACATATCACAGTCTTGCCGTCACCAGTGGTAACCTTAAATGAAAGACTTTGACCATCGAGATACGAATTGCTTTGCCAATTTTGACCCCAGTTTCTTGACATGGGTTGCCAACCGGTTCTTGACCCTTTGATTGAGACAGAATGAACATCTCCTGAACCACCAACGTTGGTGATCAACACTAGGTTGAAGTATGAGTGTCCATTAATGGTGAATCTGATTCCTCCTCTCCTTTGGCATGGAACCCTGTAATTATAATTAACAAAAAGGGTTAGAGTCATGGGCCAGTTGCAAATGCGTACACGTTTAAGTGAATAAGTACGGAACCATCTTGTCTTGGATAAAACAAATTTACTTATGTTAAGACCACACCTGTTACATTATAAGTTTTTCACAATTCTTATTATTAATCGACGTGGGATAACATTCCCAACAAGTTGTTACGCGTTTATGTGATTTTTAAGTGCTTCAAATAATGAACTATATGCTGTTGGGAGGGATATATATACCTTCTATAAGCTACAGGCACAATTCCAGCTTTGTAGTGAGCAATTCGTTGGAAAACAGGCTGAGAGAGGTCGAAATGATGTTGGGGAGGGTTACACCAGCCCCCAGCATTATTTGGGAGAGCATTATTGGGAGGACAAAAATTGGTGGCTGTGACCATAACTGAGCCAGGCAAGCACCACCTGGGGTCTTCTATACATTTTATTTCAAAACAAGCACCGCAACTTAATCCATTGTTGTATAAGGCTGTGCTTAAAGCTGCAGTGTTTGTGCCATATCCTTGGATATACAGGTTTCCATACCCACAAGCGCCACCTGCACACACCGCAAAAGGAAAAAGGTTTACAATTCAGTAATTGCAAAACTTAACTATACAATAAAAAAAAAATTAAGGAATAATTCAAAATTTAGCTTCTGGATTTAAAAAATTTTCAATAAATTCTCGTTTTGGTATATGAATAATTATAAGTCAGTTACACCAACTCAGCTGGCTGAGTTAGAGCTGAACAGGAGTAACGGTTATATTACATATATAATTACTCTAGCAAGAATTATTACACCCAAAGTTGCGTTACATCTCATTATAGCTTAACAAAAAAAAAAGATATTTATGTACACTAAAAGATATTTGTTTCACACATTTACATTGGACAAGAATGGATATTAGATATACATGCATTAATGAGCCAAATGGGACTAAACTAAAGAGCAAAACATACCGAATGTACCGGAGGCGTCACCACCTCCATAAAAGGTAGCATGAGCATTAATCCAACCACCTTCATCCCCACGAACAGAAGTTATAAAAGAAAGAAATCCCACTAAAAAAATCCCAAAAAAAGCCATTTTTTTTCTTCCTGAAGAAGAGAGTTATTTCAGAAGAAAGAACTAATGGTGTTTGAAGGAATGAGAATGGGAGAAAATGAGGGGGGTGAGGTGGGATTATATAGAAGTATTAAGTGAAGCATAAAGCGTTCACTTAAGCAAAAGCAAACGTCACAAAAACTAACTGACGACATATTATATTGAGCTGTGGGGACCTTTAATCGCCAAGTACGGTCCAGATTTGTTTTAAGTATGCAAAGTTATGCTTTTCTTGAAACCACGTGGGTTTCTGCATGTCGTTTTGCAGAAAAAATGTAGTCTTCTTCTCTCTGTTATTTAGGATTTATTTCTTTTTTTACTTTCTGGCTCAATGGGAAATGGACGGTGGCGCAGAATGCAGTGGTCTTTCATTTTTGCTTTTCCACTTTTGCTTACTCCGGTTAAAGATGACGTTTGATCTCAATACTGTTCAACATTGGTTGCTGCATTAATAGACTTGGGTACTTTTAACCATTTACTGTAAGTTCACAATTTGTTATTTCAACCCTCTCCTCATTTACTGTTTTATAGCTATTTATTGATGTCTTAGTTGCAATTTATTTATTGCTAACCAAATTCATTTCTTTGGTCTATATATTTTCAGATGGGGAAGTGTAATTCACATTCAATAAGTATGAATATAGCAAAGACTTATACTGAATTAGATTTCGAATTTATGTAAGCTGGATTATTTTGTATAAGATAGATTGAAACATCTATTTATGAGCTCGTGCTATATTCTTATAAAATTTGAAAGTCTACTAGATATATATAATTACCTTGATTCATTTTTAAATTGTGTCATCAAAATATTACCAGTTAGGTGTATATAAATATATAGTATATATGGAGCCCTTTAATGCTCTGTATTAATTCAATACATATATAATTTATGTCAAGGTTCATCCCCATAAGAAGAAGAAGAAGAAGAACAGGAAAAAAAAGAATAAAAAACAAAAGAGTTGAAGAGGAAATAAATCTAAAAATGAAGGTTTATAAAATAAATTTTCAGATATTTTAGTACTATGGAATCTTGCAAGTTAAATTAGCAACGAAGAAAGACTCTAGCTTCAGGGGTTAGATCCCCTCTTCGATATGAAAAATGTTAAATTGCTTGGTTAGCTGTCCCACCATTCAAGGTTCTTATAATTCAGCAAATCCGAATTTGTCTATGGTATTGATGTGTCTAAAAAATGGCTTATCTAGAGCACCGTGTGCAAATGAGAAAAAAGAAAGGATATGTAGCTAATTATCCTTGAATATCTATAAAAATATTCACAAAATAAATTTTCAGATATTTTAGTACTATATGGAAATTTTTTAAGTTAAATTAGCTACGGAAACATCCGTAGCTAATTATCCCTAAATATCTATGAAAATAGGGAAAATTGCAATGGGTCCCTGAAGTTTGCTCTAATATGCCCTCAAGTCCCTAAATTTTCTAAAACATGCTATCAGGTTCCTCACATTTTGAAAAAATATACTATGAGGTCCTTTGGTTACTTTTTCATCCATTCTACCATTTTGAGGACCAAAACAATAATTTTCCATGCAATCCCTCTCTTTCTCTCTCTCTCTGCAGGCTTGAAAACCAGCACGAGTGGGTGAGCGCTGCCACTTCCAGGTAAAGTCATCATTGCTAGAGCGAAGCCCTGTTGATGAAATCTATATCAACCATCATCGTCGCCTCTTATGGCTTGAAAACCAGTCGAAAATTGCGAGGAAAGGCAGAAAATTGCAGTTTTCAAACATTACCAGCATCGCTTGTTTCAACCTTTTGGGGGCAAATTAAGGCCACCAATAGACTCCTTAATCACTGGGGAGTCTTTTGATAGTAAGATCTCTGACGTTGATCAGCCAGACAAGGAGAAATGATCAGATTTTTGGGTCAGGTTGTTTTGACCATTTTGGATGGTTATTTGGAGAAACAAAGACCATTTTGGAATCCTCAAGTTAAGGGCTTTAATTCGGTATACTCATTTATAAGTTTCACTGTTATAAAATTATTTTTGGGGTTGGAAAATTCCCGTTTTGGTCATGTTGAAAGGTATGATATGAGAAAAATCACCGTTTTAGTCCTAAAAAGTTTTCATTTTGGTCCTCAAAATGGCAGAATGGACGTAAAATTAACAAAAGGACCTCATAGCACATTTTTTAAAAATGTGAAGGACCTGATAGAATATTTTAAAAAAACCTATAGACTTGATAGAAGATTAGAGCAAACCTCGAATCTCAAATTAATTCTCCCACGAAAATATTTCATTTTTTATTGGAATTTTTTTTTAAAATAAAATTTGAAATCCGGCTCATTTGGCATATTATTTCTGAAAACATGTATATTAACACAAAACTAATTGAATTGAACTAAAAATATAAAACTATATCTGATTGAATTATAAACTCCTAGTACTATTATAATGTGAAATTACATTCTCAACCCTTAGTGCTTCTTACACTCCAGTGTAAGAAATATAGAGCTTTGAGAAGTAACTTATCCTTCATTTTCTTTTCCCAAAAAATAAAAATTATCCTTGATTTTCATTATATATCCTTATCATGTTTCTCTCCAAATAGAATCAAGAATAAATTTATTCTTTTATATATTTATTTAACACTCTTTGCCTCCCAAATCAAACAAAGTGTAAAAGTAATTAAGTGTTAGGGAAAGGGTTGGGTAAGGGGACAGAGCAAAGAAAACCTCTGCCTTAAGTAAAGTGGAAAGACATAATACATGCGTCGTCGTCTCCTTCAACCCTTAGATATTTGTCTCCTTGAAGACACATTGTAAGAGGTGCTCTACAGTGTTCTGCACATGCAAACTACACAGGCCTCTATTTTATTTAATTATTTATTACTCCAGTTAATTAGAGATTCCGAAATATCCTGGGAGTCTCCATTTACTATATTGAAAGTGACCCATCTCCTATTCACCACCACTGCATGCAATCATGAATCTGAAACGAACTTGGTTGGAATTTTGGACCATTTCGTTGAGTTACCATATTATAAATCTTAAATCTTTCTGAGAAATGAATCAATTTTTATGTTTATGTAGGAGCAGAGTTTGCTACTACTCCCACATGGCTGATGTAATTTTGCATTTATTGCATGCATATTTGTCATCTTAATATTGGCCACTGCTTCTTCTAAAGTTCATTTGATATTTTTTTATATGTTCTTCTTTTTCTAAAAGTAAATTCGTCAAATATGATTTAAAAATATAATAATTGGCATAACAATAATACAAAGATGCAATTTGTTCCAACCAATTGAATTGCAACTAAATTGCTATTTCCATCTAGGGTTCTGCTATCTGTTAGTACTGTTTCTTGTGTGTTATTCGATTCATTTTGTATTAGAAATGGCCACTTGCCTCATTGGATAACTCATCAACTATTTCATACCTTCTTGGGTTTAAGATAATATAAAATATGTAACAATAACATAAGCGTACAAAGGCTGCCAATGTCCGCAACATGATTTTTTCATGTTTTTTCAGACATTAGAATTCAAATATTCAGAATTCATAAGAATTATAATATAAAAATGTATACTTTTAAAAATATAAAAACAAAGTAATGGAGAACTTTTCAAAATTTCCGCAACCAATATTGTGTTGAATTTGCAAGTAGTAGATATCGCTTTCGAAGGTTCTGTTTTCTGTTACTTTGTTTCTTTTGTGTTATTCAATTCATAGTATTATTTACCACTTGCCATATTCCATAATACAAATTATTTCACGCCCTTCAATTATGCTTTATCATGATATGATAGAAAAAGAGAAGATAAGCATTCAAAGGCATCAAAAGCCAGAAATATAATTTTTTTTAACGTAACTTGTATGGAATTATCAGCCATATGTTTTAGTATTTGTTTGGTAAAATTAATTCATTCTGCTAAAAATAAAAAGAACATGGTCGTCTCATAAATTTGAAGGGTTTTATGTGAAATATTAAAATTAGATATTGGACCCATAAAAATTAGTATATTTATCATTATAATAAATAAAAAATATGTATTTTCAGAGTAGTTCAATGAAAAATATTTGTTAAAATAAGCTATATGCCGCGACTTCAATCCCTGAAACATATACTCATTTTTATTTTTTCAAAATTTAAAGGCCCTAAAAAAATTAGAAGTCCTGTGCGTTGGGGGTACTGCATACCCTTCAGCCCGCCATGAAAAGGAATAAACTTTGAATTCTTAGCATTTACGGCCGTCTGCGATACATATAGAAACAGCTGACTTTTAATTTTGGATTTCTTTATGAATAACTAGGTTATGGTTAAAGGGTTATTTTATTTTTAATGTTATTAAATTATTATGAGGTGTAAAATTGTGATTGGATTGGTCTATAAGTACAAGTAGAAACATCGACCACGTCTAGGAGACAAGTATTTTCCTAAGTTATTTCATTAGTTATTAACTATTATAGTAGCTCTTAACTATTGGAATATTTTTAAATAAAATGTAGAAAAATTGATGTTGATCAAGTTAATTTTATTCTTTCAAAAAAAAAAAGTTAATTTTATATTATATAGAGTAATTAAAATGATAAATCACAAACATATATTCATAAATATTGTTGAATGATAATAAAAATGCATTCTACCTTTGTTCTTAATAAAATGAGACTTTAGGGTAAATTATAGTTCTTGAATAAGTGAAACTTTTAGTATTTTTTGTTAAATTAGGATGATTTTGTCATTTATCTTGTAGTAGATATAATTTATTTTTAGTACATGTGGGTCCACTTTTATAATGAGTGGATGTAAGTTGATTACTTTTTAGGATATAATTAGAATAAAATTTTAGAAAAAAATAAAAATAAATATTAAAAGTCTCAATAATTTTGAAACGGAGATAGTATATGAAATTATATAATTAACTAAAAATTCAACATTGTCAGCCTATTATTTCAAAGCGATATATTATTTGATACTCCTTTTATTTTCAAAATATAAATCACTTTCTTATAACATGTTTTAAGAAAATCTGAAATTCCTTTCATTTAAAATTAATTTTTTATTAAATTGATGATAATATCCGTAGTTTAAAATATCCAAAAGTTTCTCTTTATCATGATAATAATAATATTAAAAAAATAATATTAATATACATAACTTATATTTTTGAAAAACTGCTTTATATAATGGATAATAATTACTACCTCCGTTTTTATGATATGTTTATATTTCTATTTTTAGGTGTTTTTTTGAGTTGTTTACATTTTTATTTATAGTAAATTTTATAATTATTTATTATTATTTTTTATTGGTATTGGTGAAAAAGTAAAATTTTTTAAAGGGTTAATAATTATTTATTATTATTTTTATATTAATATGAGTGAAAAGTGAATTTATATTAGTATTGATAAAATGATGAATGTAAAAAAATGAAAAAAACAGAGATATGAGTTACCTAAATTAGAATGAAATTTGATTGAAAGAAAGAAGATATAAAAAGCAAATTTCATGGCAGTGGTATAGAAATTTGATTGGACCGCAAAGATTAAAGTAAAAAATTTTGAGGTTATTTACTAAAAAGAAAAATAAATTATATGAGGTTAGGGTGGGCGAGCCATGTCCGTTGGATAGAATTTGGTTATAACATGTAAATGAAATTGACTTGAAGAGAGAAAGTTGGTCGGTGCTGATGGTTGCAAAATCTACATTTTAATTGTCAAATTAATA
>CATIWJ010068359.1:0-16632 GCA_949640765.1 Croton laevigatus | reverse complement strand
TTGAAAGAATGGAGCAGAGTTTTGAAGACAATCAGCGGCGACACAAAGGGTTGGGTAGCAACTTCAAATTCAAAAGAAACCAAGTAAGCTGTTTTGTGGATAATTCTTCGTTTTTGCTCCTAAATTTGTCTAACCTTGACCGACCCAATGTCCAATTGGACCCTGAACCATCATAAACTTAGCCTGAAAAATTGTTATACAACATAGGTAACTCTCTCACTCCACAAGTTCTTTGGCACTAATATTTTCACTTTGTGATTCACTACAATTTCAATTCCTTCAATGACGAATTAGACATTTAGACAGAGAAATTTTTTTTAGTTAACTTTAAATTTAAGTTTAAAGTGTGGGAGGACAATAACGTCTTTAAAGGTATCTAAAACATTTTTACTTTAATCTTTCCAAGCCAAGGGTTAAATTGAACACGAGCAAATTTTAGCTCACAATTTGTTTTTCATATGTGATTAGGGATGACAAGGATCTAATTCAAAAAATTAGCAATCGTGTTTGGGAGATATTAAAAGATTCTTGGAAGAAAGTGGTTACTACGCCTTCATTTGCTTATAGTGAATACAAGTTAGTTGGAATGGATAGGCGTGTTGGGAAGGTAATATCGTTATTGGACACTGAAGTAAACGACAGAAGAGGCATAGGAATTTGGGGGATGGCTGGTATTGGAAAGACAACACTTGCTGGTATAGTATTTCAGCAAATCAACCATGAATTTGATGGCCATTACTTTGTTCCCAAGGTCAAGGAACAGATAGAAAAAGAAACATCATCCATTGTTGTACGCGATAAAATAATTGGTGCATTATTGAAGGACCCAAATTTAGAAATAAATACACCTTTTCTGGATGAATTGCTTAAGATAAGGTTGCGACGGAAAAAAGTTCTTATAGTTTTCGATGATGTTGCAGATTCAAATGATGTACAAAGTTTAGCTGGAGATTATAATTTGTACAAGGAGGGAAGCAGAATAATTATAACTGGTACAGATATAAAAGTTCTAATAAATATTTGCCCGGAAAAGTATATTTACCAGGTTGAGAAATTAGTTGATTCTGAAGATCTTCAACTCTTCTGTATGCACGCTTTTCATCAAAATGAACCCAAACAAGGATTCATTGAACTATCGAAGGAGGCAATAACCTACGCTGAAGGCAACCCTTTAGCGTTAAGAGTTTTAGGGTCTAGTTTTTATGGCATGGAGATATCAGACTGGAGGGCCGAATTGGACAGATTGAAAACCATTCAAAACAAGGAAATTAAACACGTTCTAGAAAGGAGTTATGAACGGCTAGATAGAGATGAGCAAAGCATATTTCTTGATATTGCATGTTTTTTTAACGGTGAATGCAAGAATGAAGTTGAAAAGACACTAGAAAGCTCCTGGTTTCACGCCAAACGTGGAATAAGGCGGCTTGTTGAAAAGTGTTTTGTAAATATTTCAAAAGATCGTTTCGGATTTGAGTTTGTAGATATGCATAATTTGCTACAACAAATGGGGAAGGAAATTGTGCTTGGGGAATCCAAACAGCCAGGTGGGCGAAGTAGGTTGTGGAATCATGAAGAAATTCGCCACATATTGCAGGCAAACTCGGTAAGCAGCAAAATTTGATATGTTTCTTCTTGGGTTATTTTTGTGATGTTATGATAATATTCATTTTCAAAATGGGTAATATTCATTTTTAAAATGGGTGAAAAATAATAATTTTTTTTTACAAGTATTATTTTTGTATCAATTATTATAGTCTCTTTTCAATTAATTTATGACTAACTGTATGTTTGACAAAAAAAAAAAAGAATTCTTTTATAAAATTTGGTAAATTTTGTAAAATCCTATTTTTTAAAATAAATTCTTAAAAGTGACTTTTGAGCAATATTAAATTCTCGCTCAGTTAATACTCAATTACTACCTGTTTATTTATTAGGGAAGTGAGAAAATCGAGGGTATATTTATAAGAGCAACTTATGATAAAGAGCCTATTGTGCTAAGTTCCACAGCTTTCATTGGGATGCATAGCCTTAGATTCATCAAGTTCATAACATATCGGACAGAGCGCATTCGTGGTGACTTAGAATTTCTTCCAGAAAAGCTAGCTTATATCTTTTGGGAATGTTACCCTTTGAATTCTTTGCCACTGAAGTTTTGTCCAAATAATCTTGTACAACTATTTTTGCCCAATAGCAAGCTTAAAAAATTGTGGGATCAACAAGAAAAGGTACATTTTATAATTCTTAAAGCTTAATATTCTTTATTAGATTATAATTTAATTTTTTGCTAATTTATTTGGTATAGCTAATTTAATATTTTATAATTATAAATTATAATTATTTATAATTTAGCCGAGCCTAATAGTGTAGGCTCATAAATTCCGAGTGGGGCATTGAATTATATTTCCTCGAAAGAGGAAATAAACACAAACCAATCCAAAAATTTAATTATATTAAGTTATTTTAGTTATACATACATCAGTTCAATTTTCATATCATAATTTGAATGTTATGGTATAAAATTTTTCATATTAACATTACAATATACAAACATTAAAATGAGAGTATCCACAGTTATAGGACAACGATACCATATGCCATATATATATATATATATATATATATATATATATATATATATATATATATATATAAAAGAATAATATGGCAGTTAATTCCATAATTAAATATAATTAAACTAACAAATTCAAATTCAAATTCAATTTATTATTTTGGAATATTTAGTATTGGATCATCCATCAATATAAAGTGAATTTGAAAAAGAAAATTTTGTAGTCATTAAGGATTTGGTGGAATTCTTTATAATCAATATACATAGCTCATATTAAAAAAAAAAAAAAAAAAAGAAGATATACATAGCTCAGTCAAAAAATATTTACATTTTTTCAAAAACGTTTATATATTTTGCTCACTTGAATATTTTCAAATAGTAACATTAATACAATAAAATACTTATAACTCAAATTTGTAAATATATTAGAAATAATAAACATACTTATAACTCAAATTTGTAATGATAATATAAGATATAAACTTATTTATTAACCATCATTATTTTTTCATATTTAAATATTTCTAAATTCTATTTTATTATGAAAATATTTCTAAGTAAAAAGTTTAGTAGTAAAATTTTTCCCGAAAAAAAAAAAAAGAAATTTAAATTAGGAATTAATTTTTAAAATTTTTATTTATTTTAATAAACGATATTCAATACTTAATAACATATTTCAAACAAATGATTCAATTTTTAATTTTAAAATGTCAATATAATATATAATAATTCAATTATATAAATATTAATTATTTAAATTTTAGATAATAAGAAATTTTAGTAAATGATTAGATAATTTAAATTTTTATTGATAATTATTTCTTTAAATAAAACTTAGTATTTAATTTTAAATATAAACATAATATAAATTTTTGAAACTTAGGATTGTCTCAAATTGAAATATCTGAAAAGAATTAATTTGTAAATTTAATTTTTTTCATAATTATTTAAATAACTAAATAAATTACCACCAAAGGGTTCAGTCCAGTTGTAAGGATGTTGGCTCTTTACCTGGGAGACTAATAGAATTTTCACACTTTGAAATTCAAATAAAATTATCATAAAATTTTGAAGGAAGAAATTATCGTAATTATTGTCATGCGTTTATTTGATTTTGTATTTTTGATAATTATTCCAGTTGAAATAGAATTCCATTATTTTAAATTTTATTTTAAATTTTATTAACTTTTTTGTAAGATAATTTAAAATTTAAAATTATATATAAATGAATATACATCTAAAAGTAAGCAAAGTCATTCATCTGAAAAAAAAAAGCAAAATCATGATAAAAAAAAATACATAAAATTACTTATATGCTTAATAAAATGAAAATGTTACATTTTAAAAATTAATATTGATACAAGTGGAAGAATATATCAAATACTGCACAAAAAAAATACTGCATTCATAAAAAAAGAAAAAGAAAACCAATTTTTAATTCTAACCAAAATAATAATTATACATCTCACTATAATCTGGCTAGACTCTTTTATATCTTCAATAATATTTGTAACATAATGAATTTTGTCCATCTCACCAAAATGAAAGATATAATTGCAACAAATAAAATCTTAATTGAATGAACAACTACAAGAAACAAAAGTAAATGACCTCTAGTTCAAATGGTCAAAATGATGCGGTTTTTTGGCTTAAAATGGCTTAAAATCAATGATTTGAATTTTATAATAGTTAATGTTTTTTTTATGGAGAAATGAGATATTTTCTACGTAAAAAATGAAAAGGGGAAGTAGAAAAATGGGGAATAGAATAAGGAAATGGCAGAAGAATGAGGATGAATGAAGTTAAAATAGATTTAATAGAGAGGTGATATTTTGATATGTCTTTTAAGAGTTAAAATAGATACTAAAATATATATTAAATAAGAAAATCAACTTTAAAATTTTATATTTAAAAATCAAATTTAAACATATAATAAATAATTGGTAATTTTATTTTATTTGTTTTTAAAATAACTATATTTTAATAAAATTTTTATTAATATTTGAAAGTCTAGATTTTGATTAATTTTGATCTGAGCCAAATGAGGGCTTTAAATAAGGTCCAAGGCGGTGAAAGACCGAAAACTTCCTATTCATTAGGATTCATTGGGCTCCGAGCGTTCCTTGGATTATCGGAGTCCAGCAGCCCAACTTGGCAAGGATGCTAGAGTGTGGTTAGGAGGATGCTAGGGATGACCTTACTCTGTATTCAGGTGGGGGAGACCTCCCTTCTGACCAAGTGTGGGACGTCCACACCTTTTGAGGGATCCCAGGCCCAATAGATGCCCCCAGTCCAAGTCATTTCATGTCTTAATCCAACTAACCAGAGGTCACCACTAGCAGCTCAAGTCACGACCTCTTCCTTCATGGTTGAAATGTTTTGGCAGGCATACTGTTCGCCCTAGTTCTAGAACTTTCTAATAAGGAGATGCTTCGGTACCTCTGGTCAACTACTCCGTTACCCTTTACCTGGTAGGTATGTTGTCAAGGGCAAACTAGTAATTAGGGGTCATAACTCCACCTAGAAACCTGTGCTCCTCTGTTCTCCCTATAAAAAGGAGAATTTCCCATTTGCTTTTCTCATTTTTTCTTTTGAAATTCTTTAGCGACATTCCCACTTTCTTTTTGGCGAAAAAGTTTTAACGACCTTTTCTCCTAATTAAGGTACTACCTCTTTTTCTCTCGTTTCGTAATTTTATCATGTCTGCCACAAAATCATCAAGTCCTAGAGTACGAAGCAATGAGTTAAAGGATAGTGCTCATTTTTCGTATGAAAATTAGTTAACTTCAAACCCCTCTAGGCAATCCTCCGACTATGATTGCTTGGATAAGGAGGTCAAAGTTTCCTTAAACACCTAAGGTCGCCAAGGAGCGGCCTCAAAACCTTATTCAAACCGTGTACTCTAACTGAGGGATGAGCCGTCAGATGTCGGTAAAGCCTAACCCTCCAGTGTAAGGGTAAAATATTGGGGCCAAAATTTACCTCCTTTTTTTCTCCCATGCTAGTTCCCTGATCCTGATGAGATCACCATTCCAGATTTGGAGACCACCTTTTTGAAATCTTGGATGGTAAAGTACTCTTTTCTTCTCACATATGAACATATTAAACATGGGTTAAATTTCTTTTGCTTTAATGCATTAAGCATCTACTTCAGTGCTACAATATGGTGCCTATTCAATTGGGGCCTAGGTTATTCAGGACCTTATATTGCCTCTATGCCTTAGCTCGTGCTGGGGGCTTCAATTTGTCCTTAAAGATACTAAGCGAGATGTTTATGCTTAACATGGACAATATTGGGTACTAACATTTACAAGCACACCTTGGCTATAAGATCCTTCAACAAGATAAAGGATCTATCCTTGGCTCTAAAAAGAGGGACCTAGTGTTGGTGCAGATGAATGATGGGGGAGAATTTTCCTTCCTCACGTCGTGGAGTGATAATATGAAAAACTATCTCCTGTTTGGCTCTTCAAGGGTGAAAACGCTAGAGTGAGTTCCCTCAAAGCTTGGGAGGCTAAAAGGATATATCCCAAGATAGTTTATCAAGAGTTTTATGAGCACCATGAGGGTGCCTAAGAGCGACTGCCCATAGATATCAAGCACACATGCACGCCTTGGTTTTGTTGAAATCTATAGTGCCTTACTCTAATTACTTTTTTAAGGACACATGCGTTCTTAGTGTCCAACCGTTAGGGGCATTAAGAGATCCGCAGCAATAGAGAAATACTATCGCCTCTGATTCTCCTAGTAAAAAATAATAGGGCATCAAGGGAAGACAAACGTGTTGGGGTAGCTTCAAAGGGAGGTTGTTGCAGAGGCAAGTTCTATGAGTAAAAAGTGAACTTAAGGACGGCCTCTTCTCAGTAACGATCGAATACTGTTACTCTTTTGCTAGCAGAGAGGTCAACGAAAAAGAGAGCTGCCCCTATTGCCTCCTTTTTGTGGAAAGGAGGTAATAGGGTCGGGGTTGAAAACCCCAATCCACCTTGTAAGGGTAATGAGGTTGTCCTAAGAGAGACCTTTAAAGAAAGAGCCCCTCTTTCTATTCCTAAATTATCAGTAATGGCAAATGGGGATCCATCATTCAATACCCAGAGGATAGAGAAAGATGGGTAATTGTATAACTGGGATGCCATTGCCTTTAACACTAAGGAAGTGACCACCCCAGACTATTTTAATGTTTTCCTACTCCGTTGTTATGGGGAAACTCATCAATTCTACAATCCTATGTGCATCAACAAATGATGCAATAGATGGAGTTTCCAGTGAATATGGATCGACTGAAAGACGTCCGCACCCCCACTATGGATGACCAAATAGTTAGAGGGAATATGCTAGTAAGTATTTTTAAAGTGTCTGTATAATGATGTTACGTGTGATATAGCTATCCGTGCGTACTGACATTCTAATTGTCTTTTGCAACAGTCCACAACCTATGCTCTTAATCTTCAAGAACGAGCTTTGGAGCTAGAGACAAGATACGTGAACCAAGTAAAAGAGATTGAAACCTTGGTCATGGCGAAGAGTAAGCTGAAGGAAGAGAAGAAAGTTATAGAGGAGGAGTTGTGCCATCAAGTCGCTGAGGCTGAAAGTAATCATAATCAAGCTAAGGCAGAGTTGTACATTGCCAAGGAGAAGCTAGAGTCCTATCAACAAAGGTACTTGTTTGAAAAGAAGAGATCCTCGATCGCCTAAAAAGAGCAAGAGGAGTTGAGGTTTATCTTGGATGGAGTGAGGAGGGCTTATAAAGATATGGTCGCCTAACTGAAGAAAGCTCACAGAAAGAAGGTTGCCTCCCTTACGAACCAGATCAATTAGGTGAAAGATAAGGCAGCTCAAATGTCAGGTGGCTTTCTGGACGAGCTTCGCAAGCAAATTCATGAGAAAGCCGCGAGCCTACTTCTGACCAATGAATTTACCGACCTCTCGTTCATCCTAAACATGGTCTCTGCCTCCCTGAGGCCTTCCAACACTGGGGTTAATGTTTCGGCTAAGCATGATGAACTGAGAAGGGTTGAGGGAGAAAAGGAAGTAGGGGATAAAAGGAAGATTCTTAGAGGGAATGTGTCCCCCCAATTGTTGATGTCCCGGATAACGTCCATCTTTCTGAGGAAGTTGCCTTGGAAGACGAAGGTTGACCTCAGGATCCAGTAGCTCCAAATGAAAATTTGGATGTAAATTAATTTCATCTTATAAGAAATGCGTAGCGGCTTTAAGGTTGCTGTTTAAACTGTATGTACTTTTTTATTACATTATAATAAATTATTCTGTCTCTAGATTATATATGCGTTGTAGTTGTTAAGCAATGGATGTCACTTTTTTGCAACTTGAAGCTACTTCTAAATTACTTATGTTTTCACAAATATTGTGTTGATGTGGTGGTCGCCTATTTGCACACACACACACACACACACACACACACACACACACACACACACACACACACACACACACACACACACACATATATAAAGGTGGAGGGTGAGAAATATTTAGTATTTATATAATTAGTTTAATCCTTTAATATTAAAAGGTAGTGTTATGGTCGTTAAGAGATTCTTTGTTACTATTATTTGGGAAAAAATTAAACTGTTTTTCTTTTTTTTTTAAAAAAAAGGTTGTTTTTTCTTAATATAGTATTCTTATTTTACAAATACTACTATAACTCTTTATCTCTTTATTTATTTTGTAATTTATTTTTTGAATATAAACAGCACACTCAGTGTATAGTATTAATATATTATTAAGATCTGAACTTAAAATTGAATAAAAAAAATATAGTTTCTATATATAAATAGTTTAATCCTCTTATATTTACAACAAATTCTATATTTGAATCAAATAAATTAAAGCAGTATATGATTTTATTGAATATGCACTTTAGAATCAGTTTAGAAAAGACAACTTCTTTTCATATTCTCCAATATGAAATTTAGCTAAAGTTTATATTTTAGTTTTTATTTCTCATTTGTATTGTTATGTGGGTAAATGCTTATTGATTAAACTTTGTAATAGTAGTAGTTGTAGTTGTACTTTTAGATTTAATCTTGATTAGTGATTATGCAGTTTAATTTCAATATATGACAGTTTTTTTCAACTTTTGAATCATGTATGTACCTATAAAAGAATTGTTAGATCTTACTTTTTTAAATGAATGTACATCTCTTTTAGGATACATTATATTTCAAATATCTAGGCCCAAAGTCCAAATACAATTTGGACCAAGTTTGGGCCTAATTGAATATTTAGCTTTAATATTATTTGTATTTTATACGTCTTTAGTGTATTTTGTAATTATTGGTTCTGTTATTTAAAAAAAAAAAATTTTGTAGCTTCTAGTGGGCTATGGACTTTAACTTTACAGGTGAAGGCCCATAAACACAAAAGCAAACCACTAAGCCCAATAAAGAAAAGTTGGATCATGCATTGCATTATGTTTTGAATTTAATCCTTTTTGCATGTAATAGCGTTCATGTGGATTATGCATCATGCGTTTGCATTTTGAATTAAATTCTCATGCTTTTTTAATTTAATTGTTCACAATGTTTTTGTATAAAAAACTATTATAAAAATTAATCACTTTTCATTCACCCCTATCTTTCATTCCACATTAGAACTTGTAAGTTGTTTATCTTTGGTCACTTTTTTTGCAAGGGGAAAAACATGATATATAAAATGGAAAAGATACTTTCTGATTATCAGCACGACAAAAACTTAGAAAAATTCAAGGAGATCATGAATAATATATCAAAATCAGACACTAAAACATAATTTCGCTATAATGCCAAACGGTTTCGACGAAGAATTATATTAAAGAATACGTTAACAAAAATATGTGTCACTTTAATACTATATTTTCTATTTTTTCTGAAAATTCAATACTATAATATTTCATAATTCTACAATATTTAATTTAATTTTTTTTGGAGTTCTAAATTCTTTATTTTTTTCTTTATATATATATGGAGAAATATTTAATTTTATATAATTAGTTTAATCCTTTAATATTAAAAGGTGGCGTTATAGTCCTTAAGAGAGGTCATTTGTTACTATTGTTTGGGAGAAATATTAAGCTGTTTTTCTTTTTTTTCAATTTCTGTTTTAAAAAAATAGTTTATTGTTTCTTAATATAGTATTCTTATTTTACAAAATACTATTATAACTCTTTATTTATTTTTTTAATTTAGTTTTTTAGTTCAAATGGCACATTCAATATATAGTATTAGTGTATAGTATTACGATCAAAATTGAATACAGAAAAATATTTAGTTTCTATATAAATAGTTTAATCCTTTGATATTTACATCAAATTTTATATTTATATTAAATAAATTTAAGCAGTATATTATTTTATTAAATATGCACTTTAGAATTAGGCTATAAAAGGCAACATATTTTTAGATTCTCCAATATGAATTTTAGCTAAAGTTTATTATTTCTCATGTGTATTGTTATATGGGTAAATGCTTATTGATTAAACTTTGTAGTTGTAGTTGTAGTTGTACTTTTAGATTTAATCTTTATTAGTGATTATACAGCCTAATTTCAATATATGACTGTTCCTTTTAACTTTTGAATCATATATATACATAAAAGAGAATTATTAAATCTTACTTTTTAAAATGAATTTACGTCTCTTTTAATATACATAATATTTTAAATGTCCAAGGTAGATTGACAATTTGGACCAAATTTGGGGCCTAATTGGATATTTAGCTTTGATATTATTTGTATTTTGTGTGTTTAGTGCGTTTTACAATTATTGATCCTATGGCTTTTGGCGGGCTATGGACTTCAATTTCGCAAGTGAGAGCCCGTAAACACAAGCAAACTACTAAGCTCATAAAGGAAAAGTTGGATCAGGCATTGCATTATGTTTTGAATTTAATCATTTTTGCATGAAATAGCTTTCAAGTGGATCATGCATTATGTGTTTGCATTTTGAATTAAATTATCATGCTTTTTAATTTAATTGTTCACAATGTTTTTGCATGAAAAACCATTACAGACAGGGACGGACGGACATATATAACGGAGGGGACTGTAGCCCCTCCCAATTTAATAAAAAAAAATTAAACTCTATTATAAAGAAGCCCAATAAATATCTAATACATAAAAGCCCAGCCCTCCCATTCTATTTTCTTTACTGTAACAAGTCAAGAATTCGGTTTTTAATTGTTAGAGATGTTTCAATTATCCCAATGAGCGGATTCGAGAGAAATTCTGGTTTTCTTGGCAGGGCAACCTCTTTACTCTGATCCGGTAGTTTCTTTCTTGTGTGATTATTGTGCAAAATATCTGATATGTAAGCTTCATCTTTGTTCAGAATTTATCCTCTTTTTTCAGAATTCTCTTCTCTGTTTCGGTTAGGGTTCATTTTTTTTTTTGGAGGCTACGTTGATTATTTTTTAATATGGACAGGGGACGTGAGAATCAGCCATGGCTTGGTGACATTGAGCTTTGAATTATTTTCTTTAGAGGTTTTGCAGATTATTCGCAATTACCTAAGGCAGTCTAATTTCTATTCTTTCTTTTCATCCTCTTCTTTTGATTCAGGTATTCTGCTTATTGCTGAATTGGAGTTTTTCTTGATGCAAGTATCTGTTTGTAAGAATTGTTGAGTGATATTTTAGATTGGTTTTATTTGTTCTCTGGATTTTATGAAGTATATGCTGTTTTTTATTTTATTTTATGCGTTTCTTGTCCCTGCATTGATACAGATATTGGCTTCATGTTTGAGTCTAAGTAAATGTTTTTACAACAATTCTTACAAATATGGAAGTAATGAAGATTCTGTCCAGACTAGGATTTTATAATTTTTCAGATGAATTTGGGTTGCTCTCGATATATAGACCTCCTTTTCTTATACTAAGATTGAACATGTTATAAAATTTATATGAAAAGTTTAATAGAAGTTACCACTGGATTTGGTGTTATGCTATCTCACTCCACGTGCATTAGTTTATTTTCTCTAGGACTATTGGTCATTTAACTGTACATATGCAAGAGTGCTCCTCACATGTAAAAAATAGATGATAAGTTCAGTTGATATGTTCATATTATTGCCATAAGTGCAGATGGTTCATGAATGCATCAATTATATCCATAAGTTTTTTATTTACTTATTTGAAGTTTGTATTTCAAACAATCTTCTCTTATGGGCAAAGACAAGTGCAAAGAAATGGAAATCTGAAGAAATAACTCATTATGTATTTTAGATTGTCTCATTATGTCCTTTAATTTTGATTCCAAATTAGCAAACTCTCTAATTTTCTTTAATTTGGGTAGAATTGGAAAGAAATTTCAGATTGATTGAGATTATATTGCTGTTTTAGATGTATTGAGAAATTTTAGATTGATTGAGAAATTTCAAATATATTGAAATAAAAATACTTTAATTTTATTTTACTTTTATTTTTATAATTTCTTGCCCCTTGCAATTTATGATCATGCGTTCATCCCTGATTACAGAAACAAATTACTTTTCATTCACTCATATCTTTCATTCCTCCAGAAAATGAGAACTTGTAAGTTCTTTACATTTGGTCGCATTTTTTGCAAGGGGAAAAACATGATATATAAGATGAAAAATATCCTTTTTGATTATGAGCATGAGAAAAACTTAGAAAAATTCAAGGAAATCGTGCGTTGTTATGAAAAATTAAAATTAGACACTAAAACGTACTTCTGTCATAATGCCGAACACTATGCTAAAACCAATGGTATCGATGAAATGAAAACAAAAATTTATGTTAAAGAGTTAAAGAATACGTTAACGAAAATATGCATCACTTTAATACTATAACTTCTATTTTTTTCTGAAAATTTGATACTATCAACATTTAATTTAATTTTTCTTTATATATATATAAGTTGGAGGGTGAGAAATATTTAGTATTTATATAATTAGTTTAATCCTTTCATATTAAAATGTGGTGTTATAATCTTTAAGAAGTAGTTTGTTACTATTGTTTGGGAAAAATATCAAACTATTTTTCTTTTTTCAATTTCTATTTTCGAAAAAACAGTTTGTTTTTTCTTAATCTAGAATTCTTATTTTATATAAAATACTACTATAACTCTTTATTTATTTTGTAATTTATCTTTTGAGTTCAAATATCACACTCAGTGTGTAATATTAGTGTATAGTATTAAGATTTGAACTTAAAATTGAATAAAAAAATATTTTTTTTCTATATAAATAGTTTAATCATTTGATAGTTACCTCAAATTCTATATTTACATCAAATAAATTTAACCAGGACATGATTTCATTGAATATGCACTTTAAAATCAGTCTATAAAAGCCACATCTTTTCAGATTCTCCAATATGGATTTTAGCTAAAGTTTAGATTTTAGCTTTCATATCTCGTATGCATTGTTATGTGGGTAAATGCTTATTAATTAAACTTTGTAGTTGTAGTTGTACTTCTAGATGTAATCTTGATTAGTGATTATGCAGCTTAATTTTAATATATCACAGTTCCTTTAACTTTCGAATCATGTATATACTTATAAGAGAATTGTTTAAATCTTATTTTTTTTAAATGAATGTACATCTTGTTTATTGTTCATTTACTTATAATTTCTCAACGTTGGTTGTAGTTTTTATAATATTTCAGCTTTTAGAGAAAACGCATCGGTTAAATCTTTTTCTGAGGACAACTTGTTAGAAACGCGTTAATTTCTGAAATAAAATAAATAAATCTCATTAAGTAGAATTTGCAGAAGATAGATTAGAATTAATATAAAACGAAAAAATTGTAAACAGAATGTAAATAAAGAATTGAACAGTCTCATTATCACTTTTGTAAAGAGATTGAAGAAGATAGTAGTAAAAATGGGCTAAGCCCGTAGTAGGCCTTTTCGGACCGACATTATCCTAAGCTCACTTCGAGCATCAATTTCTAATTCACCTTAAATCTATTTTGAACATATAATATACCGTTGGAAAGTTTTTATTACGTAGAATATATTGACACATTTCATGTTATTCAAAATGTAATTTTTCTGTTAAATTATTATGCTTAAAATTGACCCAATACACTAAAATTTTCAACACAACTAAGTGAAAATCCCCGCAACTACTCTTAGGCAATCTGTAATGTATTAACGTCAAAGTGCTACCTTCTCATTTCTGGCGCGATTCTTACTCTTGCATTCTATATTGATTTTGTTAGGATTACACCAAAAGAGTGAGCCATTCCTAGAAACATCATTATCCGACCTGAAATGGATCGCGATTGCAACTAAATTCTCAATTGCACATTACACAGAGAAAGAAAATATGGTGAAAGCTTTAGAATGATGTGAAATTTGAATTTGAAAAAAAAAAAAAGGTTTCTTAATTTAATTATTAGTTCGGTAGCTCTACGAGAATACTTCTTCTGTCAATCAATTGGTGTAATCAGTTAGTGATCTCAAGCTTTTGGCTATATTAACTGGTAGATTTCAATTATCCAAATTTATTGCATAAAAATATTAATTTAGTATATTGTAAAAGGAATTTTGATTATATTTTGTTCAATTTGGCTGAAACTACCAAAGTAGTTAAACTTCGGCCAAATTTAAGTAAATTCAGGTGCAATATTATTATTTAGTTAATCGGTGAATTCACTCCAAATGCTAAATCGAGCAGTTCAGCCTAAATGTGAATTTTATATTTCTTAACATATTTAAAATGGGGCGTGGCGGAGAATTAATTTTCTAAACAGGTTGATATTGGGTATGGGTATAGATCTTTCTATGAGTACCCGACCTGTTACTGTTTCCACATGAATTTGGTTATACCGGCTCCGCATATCACGTGGGTTCTATACTAGAGTGTGTGTGTATATATATATACATACACACACTAACGTCTTCTTACATGCGTTGTACGCGTCCACTCATTTAACCACTTATTATATATATACACATACTAACGTCTTCTTACATACGTTGTACGCGTCCACTCATTTAACCACTTATTATTTGATTTTATTATATTTTTAAATTTTTAATAATTTTATTTTTAAATATTTGTATTGATTTTATAATTTCGATTTTTACATTTTTAAATGTATTACGTTAATATTCCTCTTAACCATAAAATTAGTTTTAGATTGATGAATAATATATACTTGAAATACAAAAATTTACAAATTTAAGGCAAGTAGTTGAGGAGTTATTATATGCTATCTCCGAAGTAGCAAGTAAGCAAACTGACTAGTTACAACCAATTAATGGTTGCGAAACACATAAGGAGCACTTGCCATAAGGATCATTTTTAAATTTTTTCTTGATTTTCTTATTTTTTAATAAATTGAGATGGTAGCTCTTTTTTCAAAATATTTTTTGGATCATATTCTCCAAAATCCACCATTTTATTAGTATTTTTGGATTAATTATAATTTGGTCCCTCTATTTTTTTGAATTAGATAAATTAGTCCCTGAATTTTTAATATTATATTTTTTAGTGCCTCTGTTTTGTGACCGTTAAATACTTTAGTCCTTATGTCAAAAAAAAAAAAAACTATTAAAGTACCAATTGAAATTTATCATAAGCACCAAACTGTATATTTTCATAGAGACAAAAATTGAAATTGTCCAAATCCAAAATCCAACTTCAATTTCTAGCAACAAACAGGCAAATGAGTATACCAAATTAAGCTCTCGACGGAAGAAATCATGATATAATCGCCAAAAAGTATCAAAAAAATTCATTTGAAAAATCTAGATTTAGAGAAACAAAACACATGCGGAACTTTGACCATGAGTGCGGGCTACTACTGCAACCGATTGAGGCTCGGTTGGTGGCATTGGATTCGTCGAGACATCAGCTTTCCAATAGTCTGGCACATGTCAACGGCGGATGTAACATCCTAAAAATAATAATTATTGGATAACAAAAATAACTTAAAGAATCAAATTGTAGTTTACCAAAAATATTAAATTAAATGAAAAATGAATTATATTAAATCTTAGTAATGAATTATTTTATAGAAAATTTATTTAATTAAATGTTTAGAAAATAATTTGAATGTTTTAAGTATAAATTTAATATATTTTGCAAATCGGTAAATTTTTACCACATGGGGTAAAACGCGGTAAAACGGTAAATTTAAAATTTACCCTAGTTAAATAGTAAAATATTAAACCAAGTATAAATATGATAAAAATGAAATAAACATTTAATAAACCATAGGCAAATGGTAATCAATTATAAACAAAGATACACCTATTTAATTTAATTTGAAAATTAAGTAAAATCAAATAAATTAAGTATCAAATGTACAATTAAAATTCAGATTTCTTTAGAGACAAACTTAAACAAATAATTATGACATTTTTATCACATGTTAAAGGTATAATTTGAAGGGTTTACAATTAAATGAAAAATATGGATAAAAATAGATTAAAAGTAAATTGTAATTAAATTTTAATACAAGTAAAATTTAAATCTGTCACATACCATAATTGAAGTGGAATTATTAGTGGAAAATTAGTGGGAGACAAGAAATGAAATTATTTTTGATATTTAGTGAATTTGTCAAAAAGTAAATAATAAATTAAAATAATTGAAATTAAAATACAAAAATTAATAATGTCATCTGGTCTATAAAATGACCCCTGACCTCTGAGGAGTCATTAGAGTGTCTAAAATTTCGGGTAGACATCAAAAATTGAGAGAAAATACACAAAAATTCCAATTTTGCTCAGTTTGCCGCTGCCTGCCCAGAGGCCCGTTGTTCGGCGTGCGAGCGCGAGACGTTTGGTGAGGCGTGTGGGCGAAGGGAACGTCGTCTGGGGGGCGAAGCTGGCGTCGTTCTGCGTAAGGCGCGCAACACGCCCGTGCCGTTTCATCCGTTGGCCTGCGCAGAAAATTTTGATTTGATCCTTCACGTTTTCTTCCGTTTTCAATTTCGTCCTTCCGCCTACTGTTTTCATTCCGTAATGGCCCAAAACTTATTTTTCCTCTTCAATCACGTCCTAATATCTGATTAATATATAAATTAAGTTTAATTTTGAAATTAAATATTTTTGGGGTGTCAATAAAATAATTAAAGGCTATGATTAAATT
>CATIWJ010068355.1:0-17535 GCA_949640765.1 Croton laevigatus | reverse complement strand
GAACAAAGCTCGAGCTCTAGTTCCAGCTCACAAAATTCTTAATGAACAGAACACGATCATGCAAGGGTTCGGCTTGTCTTGGCTCATTTAAAGCCCTAGTGATTATATTGTCCGTGAGAGAAATTGGTTTGTCCTCCCTAGAAGTGAAAGAAAGAGGTAATGAAGTTTCTAGATGAGGGATTTGGTTAAAAACAATATTGAGAAAGAGTTACGGCTAATTTTAGGTTTATCGTCCAAGAAGTTGAGGTTTACTGTCCAAGAAGTAGATGTCATTCAAGAGCAGAGTACCATTACTGTTGAAGGTCCACTGGTCCAGTGGAGGTTGTGAAATTAGAAGTCATTGAGTTGAACAAGAATGCTGCTTCATCCAAACTGATGCTATAGTGTCTGGAGTATTTGTAATTAGTTTAGGATGTTTTCTTGTTCTAGGGATGAAAGTTTACATTACTGCTGTGCTGTGTTTTTCGTTTTTCTCAAGATGGCTTTTTAATTTGATTAATTTTATTCACCTAGATAGGGTTCTTGGGCTGAAATTACCTTTTTTTTTTTTTAATTAACAGAAAGACACTAATTTCCATTGATAGAAATTAGGGATACAACAAATAGCTTGAATAATCAAGTTAACGTCAGAAGATTTATACTACAATTTATCAAACAATATTCAAATCTCACAACAGAAAAACTTGAAGCCTACAGGTCTGAATATTATTCTTCAATTAGCATATATTCTCGAAATTTTCCTGAAAAAGTAGCCAAGGGAAGGATCTTTCTAACCATGAACACTTGCGGAGCTCCCAACTTTAAGGCCATGAAAATCTCTCTGAAAATCTATGGAAGAAAAGAAATACTAGAAAGTCAAAGTCTAAATCCCCAAATTAGAAGCTTCAAAAACCATACAAATATGCTTCAAAGAGGGACTAAATCCCAAGAAAACAAACAACAAAAAGGGACTAAAACCCAAAACAACACAACATTAAAAAAAAAAATCGAAAAAACTAGAAAATAAGAACAAAGAAAGAAAAAATGGCAGTGGCAACTGGGAAATCCAAATCAAGCTACAGAAGGGAGGAGGGATTTCTAGAGAGAGAAAAGAAAAAGGCTTCGTTCTGTTAACTGTTTATTGAAATTTTATGATATTATTTTAAATTTATAATTATTGATTTACTAAAATATGAAAGAAGAAATTGGAAAATTTTAATTATGATGCTAGAACAGTTATGTTATTTATAATAATAATAATTTATATTGTAATTTCAGATTATTAGCTTATATTTGAGATTTGAACTAAGTTTGAGTTTGAATTGGCAAAATTCTAAACAAGATAGAGCTTCAATACAACACATTGAAACATAAATAAGCTTACAAAATTCTTAACAGACTGAACATGAACATGAACATGAACATATTAATCTTCTGTTCAGTTCAGGTAAATGCACAGCTAGCGAGTAGAGAATATGATGCACGTTGAATGAAATGTTAAAATTATGCTTAATTAATGGATGGCATACAAACTCATCTCTTGATGGATGAAGCTACATTTTCACAAATAAAAAATGCAAATCGATTCATTCTGTTTAAAATTTGTAATTTTCTTTAAATTTTTGAACAATATATTGCGAACACAAATTAAGGAATGAGTATCCTCCTATTTATTAAACCAAATAAATGGGTTTTGCTTTGTTTAAAAGAAAGAAGATGGGTTTTGCAAAATCCGCCGGATCTACCTCATTGTCAAACATAGTTTTTTTTTTAACATAGTTCTAATAGGCTGATATACAACATGAACCAACTTACTTTTTAATTATTGTTAATGAAGCAACATAATGGGAGTCAAATTCTTTCAAAGGCTATTTTTATTATGCGGCAAATATGAAAAACTAGAAATAAAAAAGTTTTCAATAATAAGCCTTTCTATTGTAAAGATGTTGTTAGTCTGGCAATGCAGAATTGGAGAGAGTGTGTTGATTCAGTGACGTTTGAAAGAAGTAACTTTGTGCCAGCGGAGATAATTAGGGCAAATGTCCAAACAACTTGGATTCCTCCATCTATGGGTTTTGTGAAAATTAATATAGATGTAGCTGTTGGAAAAGATAGTATTTTAGCAGCAATGGTTCGAAATATAGATAAGAAAGTGCTAGATTGGAAAATGAACAAAGTCCCTTTTATTAAAGACCCACTTGTTTTAGAAGTTGTTGTTATTAAAATAGCATGTGAATGAGCTATTCAGAAATAATGGAAATAGTGCATTATTGAATCTGACAGTAAAATAGTGGTCGAAACCGTCCAAGATAAATATTTACCTCCAATTAAAATTAGGAATGTTATCAAAGCTAAAAAAATATTTTGAATTTGTTGTGTATTATTATATCTCGAAAAAATTTAATATATTAGCGCATTTTTTAGCTAAAAGTAGTTTAGATACAAACTTTCTATGTAATAAATATGTATAGTGGAGTGGATATTATGTTAATGTAACCGATCTTTATAAATAATGTAGGAAAAAAAATGAAAAAACCAAACCAGCTGTGTGTTTTGGATAATGAGACAAATAATGCAGCAACAGCTACCATTTTCAAAACAAAAAATGGGACCCACAGATAAATGATGGCAATTTTGTTTGGTTGGCTTTGAAGAAATTTTCTACTCAGGACAGACAGACCTACCTACAATTTCAAATCAATCCTCGAATAAGTGAAAACTATGCTCTCCGATTCTTTTAGTTTCATAAATAGATTTTTATGTACTTCAATTTTATTCTCATTTTCGGGTTTGGTTTAATAAATAATGAGTTGATATTAGAATATAAAAAATATTTTATTCTATTAATAATATTGTATTGCATTTATTGAAAATATATTATTTTAATGTAACTAATATTTTAAATTATTTTTAATAATTTGTTATATTTTTTTTACTGAATTAAAAATATGAAAAAAATGCCAAAAATATACCTAATTGGCAATTTTTGTCAAATTTATGGTATTATTTGGTAAAAAAGTTTTTCTATACTTTTATGAACAAATTGGTCTAGTTGAAGCACTAAATTGAGTTTAAGTCTTTTTTATTTTCAAAATTTTTATTATTTAATTTATTTACTTTTTATTTTGGCAGACAAAATATTTTAGTATATTATTTAAAAAATAAACATAAGGAATTAGTCCAAAACTTTAAAGATCTAAAAATCTATTTATGAAATTAGAAGGATCCGAGAATTAATTTACCAAAGCTTATGGACTTAAAAGAAATTTCGTCTTACCCTTGGGCACAACATAATAAAAAACAAAAAAAATTGAAGAGGCAAGAGGGTATTAAAGTAAAAGCAAAAATTAATGGCAGCGTCCAGATGCACACAGTACCATCATCAACAACCTCTCTTGTTCCCCCCTTTGAATAACATAACAAACAAAATAAGAATCCCAAAAGCAGCCGGAGACGCCGTCGTTCAGCGCCGGTGCCTCCGCCCTCCTCTTCTACCGCTAATACCACAGACACAATGAAGCGAACTCAGGGCATCTCTCTGCCTGTAGCCCTCGTCATTATAGCCATTATCTGCATTTACTTCTCCACCCTCTTCGTTTTCATTGACGGTTGGTTTGGTCTCATGACCTCACCGGGGATCATGAACGCCGTCGTATTCACTGCTCTAGCTTTCATGTGCGTTCTAAACTATGCTTTATCTGTATCCACGGATCCTGGTCGGGTGCCCGCCACATACACACCTGATGTTGAATATGCTGATTCCACTGTTCATGAGATCAAACGCAAAGTACAGTAAAACATTTATGTTTAATATAGAGAAATGTTTTAACTTTTCATGTTTTTTGTTCGAAATGTTAAATTATATATGCAATTCTGCATAAGATATTCATTTCTGGTACAATTTTAATTTCGTTCTATGATTGACGGTAGAAGTAGTTCCATGAGCTGTTTGATGGTGTTTATAAATCTTGTATGTTTTTCCATAAATGTTTGTCTCATAAGGATGAGCAATCATAAACCATGATGGCTATTTAATTTGCACTTTCCTTTTATAAAATTTTTTATTTCATCATTGCAAATTGGCATGTCATAGAATTTGTAGATTGTTGATGTTTGATTTGTTAAAATGGAGTAGACAACAGAAGCCCTGCATTGTTAAATATACACAAACATTATGATGATTTTAAATTGTAATCCAAATATAAAATCGGAGAAGATTGTTCTGTGATAGAAATGGTAAAAGAGTTAGTGCTTAAATGGATTTGAGTGATTGCCTGCCTTCCAATTTGCAACTTCATTGATTGGCTGGATAGTGTGATCTTCGATAGTGAGGATTTATAATCTTAATCTTGCATGAATGTGGTCAATTTCTCTCCTTATGATTCCAGTTAGGTTCACTTGTCGTTCAGCGGGCTGGTTTTTAGTGCTGACATCCAATTAGTGTCGTTTTCAAGTTTTTGAAATATCTTTCTTCTTGTCGTGTTCTAACATTCTTTTTTCCGTTAAATATATATCTCACATGCGTGTGATTTGCAAGAGAATTAAGCATTTGTTTGTACTTTGTTATGCAACTCAATTGTTGACGTGTGAAGTAAAGAAATTTAATACATTGACTGGCTTGATGATCAATTTATTAGTAGTAATTGGTTTTGGTTCTTGCCACTTGAGAAGAGTGGCTCTTAGTTCGTCATAATCATGAAATATATATACTGCAAATGTACAGGCCAGCCATATACTCTGACAGTGCATTAATCAAGCACACGAAAATTGATGATTCAGAAACTAAATGAATTCTTTATTGGTGCCTTCACAAATGTCCAGTCAAAGTCAAATATTCTTGCATTATCGCATCCAAAATGTACATGCTTTATTTGAGGCCAACATGTTTTACTGAAATTCTAAATTTGTTGAGCCATACAAATTGATATTTGGAAATAATTTTAGCTTTATCACCTTTCCTTCATGTATGTTTGATCAAAGTTACAACATTTTTTCTGGTGCTTAAAATCTTTTTCTTCCTTTGGAGAAATGTATGTACGTTAAAGGAGATCTGATTTTGTTCTCCAGTTGAGTTGTGCGTGTTTTAGAATCTTGATATCATTCAATGGGGGTATGATGATATCATAACTTCTTTTCCTTTTGTTTTTTTGCTATTCTTTACTCTAGGTTGTGGTTGTCTTACCTCACCATGATTGCTTTTGCCTATTATCTTTCAAACGGATCAATGTGCCATATCTTACACCTTCGTACTAAAGTTTAATATAAGTTGTGATTTTATACTCGTCGTTTTTTCATTAATGCTTTTTTTAAGCTGCATATGATTGTATGAAATATTAATACCATTTGTAGTTGTTGATCAATAAATGAGGTGAAATTCTAAAGGATTGGCTGCTAATGTAACATCCTCCTATGCTTACCCAATTCAGTGTTTCAATTCATGAATTCAGATATAAGATACTAATATCAAAACCCTTATTTCGTTGAAGAGTGAGAAATGTTAGTGAGGGATGTTGACAATCCTCTTTACGGACTACTTATTAGACCTTGTGATTTATTAGTCTTTTTCACAATACCCTTCTGGATCCATGCTTCATGGCATTCAATTGGTAGTCATTGCTGAATTTGAATTAATTGCACTTCAAAATACATATGGAATTAGTAAATATTGGTTCTAACCAATTTCTCTTTTTATTTACTGAACTGATCAGTTTTGAAATACAAATGGAAAATTTCAAATACTGAATTGCTATATTTACTGAAGGCTGGTAGTTATCTGTATTATTCTTGGGTCTTGACTCCTACATATGAGGTTTATTAAAATGTTTCAGGGGGGAGACTTGAGATATTGCCAGAAGTGTGCTAACTATAAACCCCCACGAGCCCATCATTGCCGCGTTTGCAAAAGATGTGTGTTGCGAATGGTATGCCGGATCTAATACTCATTCCTGCCTATCTCAAATATTCTTCATTTGTGGTTTTGTTGAAGTACTTCCTCTTGACTGCAAGGACCACCACTGTATTTGGATAAATAACTGCGTAGGCCATGCAAACTATAAGATCTTCTTTGTCTTCATTGTCTATGCTGTAGTTTCATGCTTATATTCACTGGTAAGTCATTCTCTTCTTCCAAACACAACTTACAACTATTGGAGTAGCTGCTTTTTGTCCATAACTTCATGAGTATGCATGTGTGGCTAGTTCCTCTGTTTGCTGTGAAATTGGACCTTTCTAGCTGTGGTTATGCATGTCATTGAATAGAAAGTCCATACCATATTAGTAACTGCTACCTAATTTTTAATCTTCTTTCCTTCCTTGTAACTTTTCAGGTCTTGCTTATTGGCAGTCTAACTGTAGACCCTCAGAAGGATGAGCAGCAAAGTGGTGGCTCTTTCAGAAGCATATATGTATTTGCCAAATCACATTCCTGTGATCTTATATAATACTTAACAGATTGATGATGTCAGTTTTTATTTACTATGTCAGGTTATTTCTGGACTGCTGTTGATCCCCTTAAGTGTAGCACTCGGTATTCTCTTGGGTTGGCATATCTACTTGATTCTGCAAAACAAAACTGCCATTGAGGTTAGATGCTACTAATTTTCAATATGTTGCTGCATCTAATTGGTGTCCCATTTGATCAAAATTTGGATGCCCTTAACTGGTACTTTTTGGCAGTATCATGAAGGAGTGAGAGCTATATGGCTTGCTGAGAAAGGAGGAGAAGTCTGTAAGCATCCATATGATATAGGAACATATGAAAACCTGACTTTAGTGAGTACCCGGTTTCTTTTACTTTTTTATCTTGGCTAAACAGTTTACATTGCATCCTTAGTAATCTTCCAATTTGTTCTTTAGCTGAATGCTCAATACGTATGGCACAATGCCTGCTTTCTTGTTGCTGCTTTTTGCTCTCAAACCAGGAAGTAAACTTTCAGCTTCATTTGTTTTTAAAAATTAGTATGCTTAATAAAATTGGTATGAAAATAAACCATTTTCAAGAAAATTGACTTGTTTTGTGAACAAGAAACTCATTTTTACTCATAATTTGATGACAAAGATGAATTTTGTTGGGGAATAAGATTTCCATACAATTAAACCGGCTGCTGGCAATATTATTCTGTTTGGCAATTACAGATCACTGGCACCTTAGACATCTATAATTAACCCTTTCTATGTCAGTTTCTTTTTCAATTTTAACTTGAAAAACAAAGCTGATGCTAGACTTGACATTTTTGTAATTCTTTATGGAGGGCTAAACAGTGTACTCATATCAAAAAAATAATTTATAATTGATTTTTAATGATGGAACCAAACAACAGAATGAAAAGAAATTGTTTCCCTTTCCTTAGGATGCTGTTTGCTGTACTGCATCCATTTGAGTATCCCTGATTGTCCCTGTATCACTTACCTGGGAAGTAGCAATCTGCAGACAAACTTAAAATTGCTGTACCTACAAATTTGGTCAATTTTAAATAGTACTCTGTCTTTTTATATTTTTCCCTCATAAAAATTATTTATCATTATTGTGATGGTACATTTTTTAATGCGCCTGAATTGATTCCAATTTATGTTTTCCTGATTTGATTTTGTGCTGGCTGGACTTGTATTAGTAACTGTAACAATTTGTGTCACTTTAACATTCCATGGTTCGACCATATATGCATACCAAAAAATGGTATAATAAATACGTGAATAAAGATATTTATACTCGGCAGTTGGCAGAGTTGGTTTATTTTGCTATTTGAAGCTGTTTGTTTAATTGGTTCAGGTACTAGGTCCCAGAATTTTGTGCTGGCTATGTCCTGCATCAAGCTATATTGATTCAGGTCTTTTCTTCCCCACAGCATATGAAAGAGATACTACTGCATCCACATCCAAATAAAATTTGATTGTCTTATAGTTTAGTTGCATAGGCAGTGCAGAAAATGTTAACTATTCAGGTCTCACCGTTTAAGGGATGGAAAAATTATACTTGAATCAAAAACTGCTGACAGATGCGGGAATCTTAAGAAACCCTGGGTCATCGTCGCAATTCAGATTATATAAAGGGAGGAAGGTGGGGTTTCAAAGACAATTGTCAATAGTTGAAAGTAGTCAGACCGATGAATTGTTAGATAGGTATAGGAAAGTATGCCTTTTTTTTTCCCCTTGTTATACCATTTTAGTTTTGGTGTGGGAACTTTTTGGATGATACAGAGATGGCAAGTGTCCAGTTAATACCTCCTCATGTATAAAAATGGGAAGTTTAGTTCCTGCTGACCAACAAAAGGATGTAGAAGAATTGTAACATAGAGAGTTGTAATCTTTTTAACATCAAGTAATTGAATTTGTTAACATGTTTTGTTTGTATATTACTAGTATTATTTAGCAGATTATTAGAAATTTGACATGATCGGAATGGTGGAAGGGCTGACCTTATTTGGTGCTATTTTTAGAACTATTTTGAATAATTTCTAGTGGTATGTGACTTGATGACATGGCTGATAAATGGGTCAACCCAAGTAGCTCTTATTGCTGAATGATCCTTTGAAGATCGACCTATGGTATGAACTTATGGCATCATCCTGGTCTATCAGAGATCAGCGAATAATGAACTATGGATGTCTCTGAATCAAAGAAGATCGTCTGCATTAATACTTCGGACATCGTCTCCATGAAGACATCGTCCCTAGAGCGACATTGTCTCCTACATAGCCACATCCCCATAGTCGTTGAGGAGTTGATCAACATCTGTGCAAGATGTCCTGCTCGGTTGGCGAGAGATCGGGATCATTTGGGGGTCATCCTACATTGGGATCGGACTGTGACCTAGGAATCGACTCAGTAGCCGTTGCTCTTGGGATGTGCTTCGGATTATTCGGAGTGTGTTGCACCACATTGAGAGATATGCTCCGGCAATTGAGAGCATATCTCCACCTCCCCGATATTTCAGGGAAGGAACTGTTGGAGGTCCTCCTATAAATACCTTAACGGTACTCCAAGTAAAGGTTAATTATACTTTTTTACTAACTCAAGCATCGAAGTGTTTGTTAACAGACATCATCCTGAATTCTTTCTGTTTCCAACTTGCAAGTTCATCCTTGGAACATCATCCCACAAGGTTTGACCACTGGACATCATACAAAAGTGAACCATAGCTTGTCTTGGGCTTTCCAATTTAGCTCTAAGACATTATGACTGTTTTTATGACAATTTTTTTTTTTTCCAAACTGCTTTTATGACATGTTTATGGGACGTTTGGAATTCGAAAATCTTTCTTTAATACCGAAAATTATGTGCTTTATATGGCGATTAATTTTTCAGCCAATCTGTTGTCTCAAATGCCAAAATGTAATCTGTTGGAATGATCTTTTTTTTTCTTAATTATCTTTTCGTTTCGTTTCTTTTCTTTTTTCTTAATTAACTCATGATGAGCCCATGTTTGTTTTAGTATATTTTCATTTTAAATTCATATAGTTTTAAGTTTCAAATATGTATTATCACTCATAGTTTTGAGAATTTTGTTATATTTTTTATTTTCGGAATCTGTTTTGTGTGAATTTTAACATTTGCTTGTTCCCGAAATTATAAACCAAAAAAAAAAGGGTCAAATTTGTTGAGAAACGGTAACAATATTATAATTGAAAATTTATTGTAATAAATACCATACACTTATGTTTAAGAAAGTAGTCGATAAAATATCTCTTTTTTAGGACTGAAATTTCGGATTTAAGATTTATTTTAATCATTTCTCTCAATTTTTTCTGGAGTAAAATATCTATATAAAAAAAAATATTATACACCGTCTAAGCCTTTTATCAAATTATTTGTCTTAGAAAGATAATCCTACTGTAGAGATAATCATTGTAATTTTCTTTTCTACTCTAATTAACAATAGATGATGAGATTAAGGTACAATTATAAAAAAAAAAACTTTTAATTATAAAATATAAATATAAATTTAACACTAAATAAATTTATTTAAAGAATAAATAATTTTATCCGCAGATAAAAATAAAAGCTCCGTTAATATTTTCCAAAATGGAAAAATGAACAGAGGGAGAGTAGAAGCAAAAGCAAAGAAATTTGTCCAATTAGAGAGCAGATAAACTAAATTAATTAGTGATGGGGACTGAAAGTGTCATAATTTTCGAGAAACCACGTGACTATGAAGTGTAACTTTGCCAGGTCATCATCTACGAGGTTGCCACAGCACAAAGCCATTATCTCACATACAATCGGAGATTACTCCTTGATATATTACAAATTTTTTTAAAATGTCTCCAATATTAATATGAATTTAAAAATTTAAAGTGTGAAATTAACGTGCTTTTATTTTTAGACGATTTTTTAAAATAATATTTAAAATTATAGTGGATGGTGATTAATTCTAAATTAAATTATACTATAAAATATTGAAATTGGATACATTATTCCTTCGCTCTTTCATTCCAAAACAAAGCAACATGTTACAATATAATAAGCTGGTGTATGTCACGCTCCAAAGCGAGAATTTAGATATGAGATGAAAAGTTTTGAGAAGAAAAGACGGAGAGCGACTGTGAGTGCAATTTTCATCTCTGCTTTCTTTCTCCATAAAAATGGATGAACAACAACGAGATAACGAATACCCATCTGAAATTAGCAGGTTCTGCTTCTTCTTTATTTCTTCCTCCTTAATCTCTTGTTGCATATAAGTTTTAGCTTTCAATTTCTTTGATTAATTGGGCGCAGTTTTTTTTAGAAGATCCAGTTTATGATTTAGAGTAGAACAACAAATTATGGATATTATTACTTAATTTCATAGATTTTATTTTGCGGAAGAACTTAGATATTTCTACTCTACTCTAGCTAAATTAATTGAATTCGATTGAATTTATTTCATTTTGATTATCTATGATTTGTTTATACTGTTTCTCCAGCTTTTTTTTTGGGTTTCAATTTGTTATTTTGTGGCTCTCATTTGGTGAATCTTTTTGTCTTCGATGAAGTGTGCCTAGTTGTTCTCTACAAAATTGAACAAGTTTTAAAAGAAGATCAGTGAAGGTTTTTCCAGATTTTCTGCAATGCTTTCTTCTTCCTTCTCACTTTTATCTTTGATTGGCTGAAAATATTTCAAAGATTATATTGATGATTATGATGACCTTGTATTTGGACATACAGCTGACTAGAGATAATGGGTTTTGTTTCTTCGTCATTATTTTCAGCTTCCGTTTCAGTAATGCAAACATGTTTGAGTTGAGCAAGAAAAGAAAGTTTCAAGCTGAGCAATTTGGCTTGCCTATTTCTAAACATATGTGTTGGAATCATCGGTTACCTCTGAAATCAAATGAGGAAACTCAACAATTTGACGACTTAACCTCACACATAATTCAAGAAAATGCAGAGGAAGAAGCAATCGACGATGGATCGGATCCTGAATCAGCTAAAGACAGTAACAGTTTTGCTGGAGATTCTGACTCTTCCATGTCTGTAAATTATGAATCTAAATTTGAAACTGAGGTTTCAAAGCAATGCCCCTGCGATGGGCCGTCTTCATCTTCGTTGAACTGGGGGGTCTGCAACAATATTGCGGATCCTGCAACAGCTGATGCAGGCAAAGGTGAACAGACATTTGTAGCGGAGCATGATCCTCACAATCATTATAATGAATTACATCAGAATCTTGACGAAGCCATTGGAGAATTTGAAAGTAATTTTGATTACAGTTGTTCTGATGACATCCAGCCGTTCATAAGGAAAGAACTCGATGATATTCTCCATCCCAATGGGGGGAATTCAAATGTGTATGTCTTGTCTTCGGGGAGATGGAATGTGAACCAAGGTAATCTTTTACTTTGATGGTATCTGCAATTTGCTGCAAAATCACTGAGATTATTAAATTACTTCATTGTCTTTGTATTTGTTTGGGAAGTGATGCTTCGTATTTAGTAACTTGGTGATATTTTGAATGCAGATGCTCAAACAAGCACCAGAAAACCTACCATTGACCAAGAGTTTGAGCAATACTTTTCCATGCTAATGTTGTAGCATATAACTTATTTATAAAACTTATGAATGTAAAATTTCTGTAAGTACTTCTATTGTAATGCGACAATAATTAGTTAATGAGAATTAAGAATGGTTTGGGTCATCCAAAACTCATATAAAACAGACTCTTGTTTAGACCCATCAAGTCTACTTTTGAATTAACACCCTCAAAAGGGTTGAGGTCAAAAAAACCAAAAGAATGCACCAGCCGGGAATCGAACCCGGGTCTGTACCGTGGCAGGGTACTATTCTACCACTAGACCACTGGTGCTGATGTATCAACGGTGTCTTTCTTATATATTAAGAGATGATTAATTATACCATCAAAAGAAGAGAACAAAACTGGATATTGAATAAGGTTGGTTGTCTTTGAAAGTGAATTTAATAAGAGTGCACATATGCATGGTTCTTGGGAATTCAATATTGAACGTTATCTACTATGGGCGATGCTTTGGTAAATCATTTTTTTATTGGGATCAAAGCTATAGGATAATATTATTTTAATTATTGTATTATCCTTTGGTGGTTCAGAGGCCATATTTCTTATGTAAAGTGAGCAAAGCAGTTTTTATTACACTACCTATTGAAGGAGTGCCTTAATTTCATTAGTCTCATCTCATCTTAGTATCACAATTTTGGAGTGTGTAATTTTTTAACTCTGTCGTAACTCAACTTTGAAAAACGTAAAATTGGGTAAATAGCGTGATAAATATATAGGAGTAATGTAGTGTCAATTGAAATGGAAAGAAAATTAGTATATTTTGGAATAATTAATTAACCCATCCGATGTTTACAACTCAACAGCTGTTCCCAATCTCTCATTCTTCAACTAAAGTATTATTATTTGGCATTTCCTTAATTCATAAAACTCCATCCATTATTATTATTATTATAAAGTTACAAAAAAATTCAATGCAATTGATATAAGTATATCAATAATCCTTCCGTAGAAGCAAAATTAAAAGTGAGATAATTAAATCACACGAGTCAATCCGTGAGCCAAAAAATAAAATAAAATAAAATAAAATAACAATCAACACATTGGAAGATCGGACGGTGGCGGTTGAAGCTTCTGATTGGGTTGGGGGCCATCCAAAACGATCCAAGCCATCCTCAGCCCCCAGCTTGTGTGCACGTCTAGGTGACAATGCATAAACCATGCACCTGCTCATTACAAGTTCAAATTACTTCATTAAATAATAATAATACTCTTTCAATTTCACTTTAAAATTTGTCTTTTTTTCTTTACTTTAAGTGTATGGCATGCCAATACACTTGGTAAAAAAGGGTTAAGCTAGTCTAAAAATTCTTAAATATAATTGGTTTGGTTTTGGTCTATGAAAACATCTCATATATTGGCTGTAGTCAAGATTTTTCCTGCCGAATATAGCGTCGGTCTCACCCACGCACACATTAATACCTGGATTATCAGCAAGAAAGCGAATGGCAAGCCAACCTCCAGCAGGAACGCCAGCAGTGTTCCTTTCAACAGGATCAATCAAATTAAAACTGGCAGGATCTTTATTAGGATCATAATTTCCAAAACCTTGTCCAACAACAAAGAAATTAAACCCATGTAAATGAAGAGGATGACTTTCAGCACCAAGAATGCTCGTATCTTGCATTACTAATTCCACACTTGTATTAAATCTCAGCACCAACGCTTTTGTTCCATTGCTAACCATCGTATTATTGGGTGGTGTACCTGTATAATTAAAGGGTACAACTGGGTTTTGAGGAAAATCTACTGTGAAAACTCCATTATTAGCATATCCAAAATAATAGTAAGATTGTAGAAGAGCCACAGATGGCAATACAAATGAAACATTATTAACTGAAGCAGCAAACTTTGTATTATTAGTTGGTCCTTGACAGGTGTTGTTGACAGGGCAAGGACTGGTTCCGAGTCCTACTGTGAAAAAGAATTTTCTGTCCACAGTTTTTGGTACATTTGCAGGAAATTTCGAGTTCGCTAGACTCCGGAATTTCCTGGTAAAATTGGCAACAAATCCTGTTGCATTAATTGGTGGTAACGTTGGTTTAAACAATGGGAGGTTTTTGAGGTTAGTTTTGTTTAACGGATGCTTATATTCAAGAATGGCTGCTACGGTTGAGTTGTCGAAAGCTCCTCGGCCGGTGAAATAAGGCCTAGCTGCCATTATAAATTTGGCATTAGGGAAATTGGGTTTGGTTTTGAGAAGAACATTGGTGGTTTGGCCTGGAGTTATTAGTAGTGTGTTGGTGTCAAATGGCTTGATGTAAGTTGCATCAGCTTCGACTATGGTGAGACTGTGATTGGCAATGCTGAAGAAAAGCTCGTCGTTGAGTGCAGCATTGATCAACCGGAGAAGATACGTCTTTCCTGGCTTTACCTTCAACATAAATGTATCTGTACATTCACAAGCCCCAAACAATACTCATTAGTTTCTTACTTTCTTTAATAAAATGTGCATTTTAAAATGGGATGAGTTGTTAAAATAACGATCTTACATAAGAACGAATCCAGAAGTTGAAACACTCGTTCTTATATATATAGTATACCTTTAGATGAACAATTATATAAAGGTCCCGGAAGGCCATTAATAGTATAAGCATCTGAAACATTAGGACCTGCACCAGTTTGTAAGGCCTGGGAGATAATAGCCTCAGGATCTACATTAAACCACTCTCCTGTAATTTCAAACCCATCATTATCATGAACATAATTAAATCAAATTTTCTTAGGAAAAAAACCAAACGCTTTATAACAAATAATTAATTAATTACCAAAGAGAATGGGAATTTCCTTGTAGGGTTTCTGAAAAGGGTAAGAGTCATTTTTTCTTGGAAGAATAATAATGGGTCCATAAACAGATGATCTTAGCCATGAAATATGAGCATGCCATAATAGAGTTCCTCTTTGTCCGGTAATGGTGAAGTTATAGGTATAAGATTGACCAGTTTGTATTGGACATTGGGTTACATAAGCTGGTCCATCTGCCCAACCGGTCGTAAGTTGCCTTATCCCGTGCCTGCATTAAATTAAGTTGATAGAATAATGTTCTTATATAAAAACTCGTGTTTCAACTGTTCAATGAATGCCAATAAAATGACGATAAAAATAATAAAAAGATATATTATATAGTAGTTTAATACCAATGAATTGTAATATTGTTGGAGACGTGATTAACAACTTTGACAAGAACGGTATCTCCTTCTCTTGCAACTAAGCGAGGACCAGGAAACTTTCCATTCACAGTCACTAAGCTTCTTGTATTGCATAATCTTGTAACATTTTGAGTCACAATCTTTATTAAGTAAACCAAAATTGATTAGTGAACAATTAAGAGTTATATTGTAATTATAACACATATGATGCGAAAAGTGATTGATCATTATTAATTAATGCTAATAATTAATTAGTTATAATAATGCCAACTTACGTTGAAGGTGTAATGCCTTGTTATGGCAGCAGCAGAGTTAGGCAACAACAATAGAATGCAACAACTAAAAACCAGAGCTGCCATTGATGAAGATGAACAACACAAAATACCCATCACTTTCTTTTTTCCTATTTGGTGTAATGAAACACAATAGATGTTTTTATATATAGACATAAAGAAAGGTTGATTAGGTAGCAAGAATTAATGCAAATCATGTATAAACCAAGGTAGATTAATATTTAATGATGCTAATTTATCTTCACATCTCTACTTTTTTTGGTTGAGCTTAACTGTAGAGTGTTGATTAAGTAAGATTTATTTTTTCTTAAACCTATCTAATTATATTTTGAGTATTCCAGACACCCTTTGTTCATTGGACCGTTCTCAATAGTACGAATAGAATATATAAATAAATTAAACTATCCTTTTTTTTTCTTATATTCTTCACAATGGATAGATTTGTCCTCTTCACCAAACAAATTCAAGTTTCAAGAGTTGGAAATCTAATCCCTAGTTTAAAAATAAAGTAATATTATTTTAAGGAGCAATATAATGATTATTAATGGTACTTGAGAAATTTAATTTTAAGTTTCTATATAGAAATAATCATACGGGAATGTGCAAAGATTAAGAAAACATACAGGGTCAATAATTAAAGAAGATGTCTCAAACCAGTATCACTAATCATTTTAATCAAGCTGGCAATGATGAGTTGGTCTAGCGGAATAAGATATTAGACCTTTTAAGTGAAATTTTGACATTGTGAATTGAGAGAATTAGATTGGAATAGTCGCCTTTAATATGCATCTGCAATACCCAAATCCAAATTAGTCAGTACTACGGAAATCAAGTGAAATTCCAATAAAAATAAAAATAAAAATAATCAAGCTATTGGATATATGAATTAAGTCATGGATTCGAATTCTCAACAATGCAAATTTCATTTGGTCGAAGCTTTATTAAACAATTCATGGCAAACGAGAATTTAGTCAGGCCCATAAAACTCAACACCCTGTAGTTATTCCATAAATACTTTTAAACGTATAATGTTTACAGTCATCAAGCTTTTGGTCAAGCATTGTTCTCATTAATTATAATTAGCTGAGTACACCAATCAAAAACTTATTATTATTCTTATTTTTAGAGGAGAATCTAACTTATTAATTTTGAAGCAGCATAAAGTAGAAAATGTTTATATAGCAATATGGTTACAGGTGGGTTTCATTGTAGTCCTATCCTCTTGTTCAAACTGACTATTCTTTTCTAACAAAGTTGGGGATTGAAGGCAACATTCTTCTCTCGCTATATACACATTACATGCACCATATTTACTCATATAGTACCATACTACTACCTCCGTTTTTTTCATTTCTTTACATTTCAAACAGCATGCTTAGGTTGAACTTTGATGTTGATAATTTGATGGGTTGGGTTAGATAGATTAAAGTATGTTTAGGTTAGTTATAAAATATGATTACTGTAGTTTAGTTATATATAAATAATATTTTAATCCACCTAACCCAATCCATCAAATTATCAACACCAAAGTTCAACCTAAGCATACTGTTTGAAATGTAAAGAAATGAAAAAAACGGAGGTAGTAATAATTAATAAATTAAAAACCTTGTAAGAGTTGAATTGAATCCAACATTATATAATAATAATAACAATAATAATGTTCCTGCTTGCCTTATATTGTACTGCAGAATGCACCATATAAATAAACTACTTTTAAAAAAAAAAATAGAGAAAAAGAGTAAACTTTTTGTTTAATTAAAAGAATTATCGAAGTTTGAATTAATTATGATTATGAGATGTTTCACCTTGAAAATAAAAGAAGTGATTGGTAAACATGTATGCATGTGCTTTTGAATTTATTCTATCTAAAGCTTGACAAAGATTTTACAGCTGAAAACAGGAAGCATATATGCTCCTTAGAGGAAAAGCTTTAATGGTGTGTTTGTGTGATTGAAACTTAAATTATTATTACATTGACTAGCTCTCATTTAGTATTGATTATAATTTTTGAAAAAAAAAAATTTCTTCTCTTTCTAATTAATCTAACAAAAAGTTGATTTGGAGATCAAAATCCATAACAGAAGAATAAGACGTGCTGTAATCAATC
>CATIWJ010068352.1:0-23365 GCA_949640765.1 Croton laevigatus | reverse complement strand
AGCACCTGATATGATAGATGTGATTTATAGGAGAATCAAAATTCAAGGGTTTTTAGCAGCAGATTTCTTAAATTTACATGCTAATTTCATTTCAACAACTTGTGATCATCTTCGTGCCGGAGAAATGCAGGTTCTTGAAGATATCTCAACTGGGGTTGAAACCATTCCCTCCTCATTCATTGAACTTTTTAAAGGCCATAACATTGGGAAGAAGATGGTTCAATTGGCAGAAGAATAACTAGTATTTTTTTTTTATCCTGCAAATTTCTCTGTGCTTGTTGCTTTCATTTAGAACTACAATAAATCTATTTCGATTAAATATAAATTTCATTATTTCAATTAAGAGATAACATGAACAATAATTAAGAAAATAATTTATATAAACATGGACTACAAAAGTTAAAAAAAATACACAATGGAATTAATACATTGTTAAAATTAAGATTTTTTATTCATCAATCAAAGTTGACATACAAGAACAATTCTTTACGAGTTTATCGAATGTTAACAAAGGGAGAAAGAAATACCTTTTTCTTCTTCTATTCCATTTCTGTTCATCATTTCATCCCGCAAAGTATTCAGAAGCCAGTTTACTTCTCAATCTACTTGAGACAAAATCAATCAGAATCAAATGAAGAAGATATGGGTTCATTAAAGATGTATTTGTGACAGAATAAAGAAATTTATTGTGTGCACACAAAGAATTTGAATTTCACTGTAATGGTCTACATTCACCTGTTCAAGTGAGATGGTAACTCAAAAAAATTTGCAGGTATCTTCAACCAGGCAGTCTAATAATTCTTAACTGGTTCTAAACTGCATTCCAAGCCATATTTTAGTTAAAATGTTGAAACTCCTCCATATTCATCAATTTCAACAATGAATCAAGCGATTTATATACTTGAATCGCTTGTGGATGTGCAGCATCACCCATATGAAACTCTGCAACCATGCCATCCAACTCAATGACACTGCAACCAGGCTGCTTTTTCCTACCTGCTTCGGAAATCCCTTCCCTGACTCTGTTCGCTTTGAAAAGCCACCCTGCTTCCTTATAGATACTGTACGAGAGTAGTTGAGAACCAGTATCTGACATTTTCATATCAGTCAACTTTTTCCAAACTCTGTTTCCTACTTCAACATTTCCATAAATTCTACATGCACTCAAGAGAGCTCCCCACACATTAGCATCTTTCCCCTCTAGTCCTCCCATCTTGTCATCTATAAACTTCTCTGCTTCCTCTACCATGCCCGATCTTGCCAAAAGATCAACTATACATGCATAATGCTCAAACTTAGGTTCAACGCCATAAATGCCACACATTTGATCAAACAAATCAAGCCCCTCATTAACCATTTTAGCATGTGTGCAAGCAGAAAGGACAGCAACAAATGTGGTATCTGTGGGTTGAATACCACTTGAGATCATATCATAGAACAACTCAAGTGACTTCCTTGCATCTCCGTTTATAGCAAAACCAGAAATCATCGCATTCCAAGCTTCAGCATCTTTACTAACAATACCCTCAAAGACTGCAAGAGCGGAATTCACATGACCGCATTTCGAATACATATCAACTAATGCAGTAGCCAAGATTGGGTTAGCATCAAGATTAAACCGTTTTGCATAAGAGTGAACCCACAATCCTTGAGTTATAGCCCCAAGATGGGCACAGGCAGTTAGAATACTAACAAGAACCGACTCATTAGGCACCAAGCCTGCTTCTTGCATTCTCCTAAACAGACAAAGTACCTCATTGAAGTCACTGGCCCTAGAATAAGCTGCCATTATAGCACTCCACGATATCACATTTCTCTCAGGCATTCTCTCAAACATATCTCTAGCTTTCTCAATGTCTCCTATCTTACCATACCCATCAATCATCCCAGTCCACATTACCACATCCCTTTTAGGACTTTTATCAAACAAAGTACGTGCAGTTTCCATATCATCAATCGAAGAATAAAATTCAATCAACGCACTGACCACAAAAGAGTCGTTAGAAATCCCAAATTTCACTAAATGAGCATGAACTAAGAAACCCAGTACTTTACCTGAAGGGGCAAGAATCGAGCATGCTTTAATCAATGGTGGAAAAGTAAAGTTATTAACTTCAAGACCATAACTTATCATATCTAAATAGCACAGAATCGCTGGTTTGGGGAAATTTATTTGAATGTAACCTCTAATCATAGAATTGTACATGAATGTGTTACGAGGACAGGTATGATTGAAAATTAAGCGAGCATAAGAGAAGAAAGATGCATTCCTGGAGGTGGCGGCAACAGAAAAGACAGTTCCGATAGCAAAAGGATTTTCGCGGAGGAGGGTTTTGAGGAGATGGGCATGCATTTGCTTCATTTGGCTTAGGGTTTTGCATTTTTGTGAGAGAGAAGTGAGAGTGGTTACAGCTTTCTTTGTTACAACGGTTTTTTGAATCATTGGAAATTGGCGGCAGAACCATGGGCGGAAAAAGAATTAATTTAAGATCATTATTCTTCTCGTTTTGCTACAACAAGTTGTGAAATGGATCCGGTTTTGTTCAGTCAAGGGTTTCGGTGGAACCTAATGATGTGTCTCATGTTAAATTTTCTTTTGTTAAAACATCAACAAACTACGGCCAGGGCCGTAGGCAGCATAGGTCCATAGGGGGCGTTGGGCCCCAATGGTTTTTGAGAAAAAAAAATTTGTAGGTAGAGACAGTGCTGGCCAGAATTTGCACAGAGGAGAGAGGCGCCGGCTTGAAGAAAAGAATCGGGAGGAAGAAGGAGGAGGAAACAAAAAGGAAAGAAGGAAAGAAAGAGGGAAAGGAAAGAAAGAAATAAGGGACCCACACAACTTAATAAAAACGGTGCCGTTTTTATTAATTTTTTTTTTTTTTTGAAAAAATGAAAACTACATCGTTTTGGGTAAAAGGAAAACAAAAAAAATAAAAAAATAAAAAGAATCATGAAGCAGCTCGTGCTGCAAACAGAAATTGGGAACACAAGAAGAGAACGAAGAAAGAAATTGGGCCTGCTCAGTCCTGCCGTGCCGCCCGCTCGCCCTGCCGACGCCACCACCTCGCTTCCGTCGCCGCTCCTGGCAGTCTAATTGATGTTCACAAACTATTTGATGAAATGTCTAGCAGAAACTACTTCTATTGGAACACAATAGCAGAAGGCTACATGAAGTCTGGAAATAAAGAAAAAGCGTTGCAGCTTCTTGATTTGATGCCCTCCAACAATGATTACTCATGGAACTTGGTCATTCAGGGTCTATTAAAGCTGGTGAACTAGGTCTTGGCAGGAGATTCTTTAATGAAATGCCAAGGAGAAATGGGATTGCTTGGAATTCGCTGATTCATGGTTACGGTAAAAATGGATTTTCAAGATAAGCTGTTGAGTTGTTTAAAGAATTGAATTTGAAGCCTTTCGAAAAGCCATGTGATGATGTACTGATTTTGGGGCTATTGAATGCGGCAAACAAATCCATGCCCGAATTCTTATTAATCACCTGAATTTGACACTGTGCTGGCTTGTTCATTGATCAATTTGTATGGCAAATGTGGCGATTTAAACAACACAAATTATATTTTGAGTATGGAGGAGGTGGATGACTTTTCTTTATCAGATTTAATCACTGTCTATGCAAATTGTGGTAGAATGACTGATGCTAGAAACATATTTGACACAAAAAATTTTACATTTTCGTGTGATATTTTTTATTTATTTTTATTTTTAATTGAATTACCGGAGACAATAACATAGTCAGGGTTTGGGCTCTCATCCGTCAAATTCCTGGCTACACCACTGACTACGGCATTGCATTACTAGAGCAACTAGTTCTATACCTATTAGATTTATTTTCTTTTGATTCTAATAATATAAGCAAACCTATGTTCATTTTAAAAAAGGGAAAAGATTAACCTCTGGCTTCAAGAGGCTCTCGAAGGTTTTGTTTTTTGTTTTTTGTTTTTTCTACTTTTTTTCCATTTGAACGGTATATTGTTTATGTACAATTTTGAGATCAATTTCAGTGGTCTACAGTTCGCAGAATTCGACTCTATATTGTAAATTAAACAAGAAATAACTAAGACCGTTGAATTTGTAGTCATATGAAATTTGTAATACAACTCAAATATTACAAATTGTGGACAACTGAAATTATCTTGGAACTCAGTACAGACAATCTAACGTGCGAGTAAAAAAAAAAGAAAAAAAAAAGGGTTAATTCTCAAACTCGTCGATCGAGAAGTCTAGAAATGCCCTCTGAAAAATCATACTACCTCCGTTTTCAAAATATTGAGACTTGTATCTGAAAGGTAGTTTTCAAAATGTTAAGACTTTTAGTATATTTGTGTGTATTTGGACAATTTTGGATCTTATGTTTTAGTGGGAGAGAATAAAATAATGTTAGTCTATTAGTGCTATAGGTTTGTGTGAAACGTGAGAGAGGAAAGATGATGGTTTGCTTGACATGCGGCAAGCGCTGTCATATGAGAGTGGAAGAGGAAGAAAAGCGCGTGAGGTGTAGACTGAAATGTTGGGTTACAGTTTTTGCTAACATGGGTGCATATTTTGTCATGTAATGCGGCCAAAAGTTAAGTAATCTATGACATTCGTTGTAGAATGGTGCAAAATGTAAAAAACATGTACTCAAAATTGGTTGAAAAAGTTGCATACGGGCGCGTCGGGAATGATGACGAGGGACAACTGCAATACCATCAACTGTGATTCAACTTGTACTTTCTGCAGCAATACCTACACATGTGGTCACATTTTTTCTCTACAATTTTATCTTCTCTCTCTTCATTATGGAGCCCAATATATATTGCTTTTAGGGATGTTTTGTTCAGATTTTTATATAGAATTTTATGGATGAATAGTGTAAAGTCCCAATCTTTTGAAAACAGTAGTAGTATTATAATATTTGTACTCAGCAAACAATATCCTCGCAGAAACGATACTTCTTATTTACTCAGTATATTGTGCACCCATGGCGTTGAGGTGTAGCCTAAACGTAGATAGTCTCATTTGACGCCATGAAGTCCTGTAGGTTCAACAGCCATTTCCCCCTCCCTCACAATTTTGAGCGCCCAGTTCCTTTTGCTTCTAGTTTTTAAGACAACCTTATGCAGTACTCTTTTTATTAAGATTCTGGTTTTAGCAAAATTCAATATTATTTGAATAGCAGTGACAATTTTGAAACCAGGTGTCGCAAACGAGCTACAAAAGTTTAGTAGTTTTAACGCGCAAACCCACAAAAAGAACAGGATAAACATTACAATACATATATATATATGAGGTAACGCAAATGTTACATATCATCTATTCAGCTAATAAGCTATGTGTATCATATATTTTAAACATGGGTGATGGGTAGTTTCCTTTTTTACCCTTTGTTCTTACATATATGGCCTTGTTATATTTGTCCCAATTAGCAGTCTTCCGTTATCAATAGAACAGAGGATTCCCCAAAAATGGTGTCTTTTTCAGAATCATTATTTCTCTAAACATCAGATTATTACTGTGTTAGATGCAGTGTGTTGACTGAAAATCTTCTGCTGATAAAAGACCGGTGATCAGACGCTTTAGCCTTTGAGCACCTGGACCAGGTTTGAGTTCAGTGGTGTTTGTTCTGACGTTTTCCAAGGTTAGAACAGTTCCATTTGCATGTCCTTCATTACTGAACCAACCACCTGGTACAAATCCATCAGCACTGCATCTCAATATCTCAGAATCAATCTTGTCAAGAACTGCATCACTCTTGCCAAATTTCCTAGCAAAGGGGGCATTGCTGTCCACCATCCTTTGGTAATCGTCAACAGTGAGAAAATGCGGGTGTTGCTTTGGAGGATTGTCCCATGAAATGAAGTGCAGGTCATGGTTAACTGTAGTGTTCTTGAATTCCTCAGCATTGCAGATTACTGTGTGGAAATATCCCTCTGGAGAAGAGAGGAAATTTGCATAATACATCAGAACTATTCTTGGGAGGTTGTCCCAACCCCAAAGGCAATATTCCATAAAAGGCCGTGAGAGCATCATCCAAGCAGAACCTGAGAAATTCATCATCATAAATACATGGTTAGTCTCTGAGACAAGCAAGCATAATAATATTTTAATTTTGTACTTTGTCTAGTATTTTATTTTTTATATTCTGTTGATTATTCATTTTGAGCATATGGTTTTTGGAATATAATGCAAAAGAGTAGAATCAAGTTGCATCCAAGAACTCAGAAAATAAAAAAGAAATAGGTTTTCCCATAAGAAGAAGACAGTGCAAGATAGATGAACAAATACCCAAATAACAACTTGTTCGAGTTGGGGACTTTGTAGTTCTTATTCAGATCAATAAGTATAGTAAGCATTTATGATGTCTTTTACTAGTTTTACTATTTGTTTAACAGGGAAAAAACTATACCTTGGGAAGCAAATAATTTGAGAATGCTGTGGAGTATGTGCCTTATAAAGCATTAAGAGTTCAGATACTGCAGGAGCTAGCTATACAATGTATCATGACAAAATTCATAGCAGAAGGACCTATATATGACTATCATGAAATACTTAAACTAATAGCAAGTTCAAATGTTCCTTCTCATCTTGAAGAAAACTTAAGGTATGGCTTTCAGCTATTACATGATTTTGCATTTCTATAATTCAAATCTGAACCCTGTATGAATGAAAGATTCCACTTTCTTAAACTAGCTTGTTCATAGAAATTCAACATTAATTCATCCTCCAAAAATTTCAAAATCACAGCCACGTACTGGAACTGACATGTGCATGTAAATTTCTGAATCTTGAGAAATCAAAAAACTCAAAATAAGGACTTAGGCCTCCATAAAATTGAGAGAACATCACAAATATAAAGGAAAGAAACAGACTTTCCCAATCTATACTTCAAAATTTGATGAGATGCCATATTGAGAATAGTAGTTTATGCATTCAGAGCTTATAAGGATCACCATGTAGTAAGTATGAAGAAAGTGGGAGATTAACAGAGTTTAGTAACATTCATGAGTAAAACCAACAAGCACTAAAGAAAAAGGCCATCAATATAAAATACCAATTGGTGGTTTGATTATTCTACTTTAACAATTAGCTGCATAATCAAATGCTTAAGAAATTAGTAGCATTAAAAGGTCAAAAGTGAATTTTTGCTTTGGTTATCTTACCTGTAAACAACTTATAGGCTGTTGGTACACTCCTTTTCTCTGAGATCCAATAAACGTCTGACTTTTGCAAGCTATACAGCCCTGGATCAATTATGACAGGCTTGGCTCTCTGATACCTGTGGGGCACAATAAAGATCCACCTCTATGTAACCTACTTTTGACACCATATACATTTAAAGTAAAAACAGGAAAATACTATAGAATGGATATGATTTCATACTCCTTCCAACCAATGTCACTGGTGTGCTCAATAAAATTAAGGTTTCTTGGAATGGTAGACAAAGTATGAAGTAGATCTGTTACATTAGGAAAGAAAACACAAATTAGAACACTGGAAAACAAACTGAAGCTTTACCACTTCGCACTTTGAAAAATAATATCACCTAAACTATGTTTAATTATTGTTAATGAGGATTTGAATCATTAAAACCAAACAAAATAGATGCAATTGGTAATTAGAGAAAGAAAGAGATGGTAAAGATTGAAATACTAGTATAAAAATCAGACTTGGTGATTGAAATGCCAGAAAGGAACACAGAGCTCAATAAGAAACTAAATCCAAAATACAGAAGAAAATAGTAAGCAGTAATGCTGCAAAATTAGCAGTAGCAGTATAATGGACAAACACAGACACCAAAACTGAAAAATCACTTTTACTGATCAAACCAGACATTTCCAAAATATAAAAAAAAAAGCAAAAACCAATTAATCATACCATCTTGAGTCACCAATGGATAATCTGAGGCACTCAAATTGATAAACCAATCCCATTCTCCACCATCTCTCAACAAAATAGCTGCAGCATGAAGGGTATTACTAACCATAGTAGGACCTCTATAAGTCACCAAATTAGACCTCAAAACTACCCTTACATTTCCCACCTTCTTAAAAAGCTTTTCACCTCTAACCCACCTAAGAAGCTCCAATCTTTCCACCGCCGCCGCCTCCAAGTCCAAGTGTACGGCGTACTGATTCCTGGGATGATAAAGCGCTTTTAGCGTCCTCTTTATACTTACTGAATCCCCAGAAGACCCAGATATTAGATAGGCAAGACGAGGTATTCTACGATCAGAAGGTAACAATTTAGGCAACTTGGATTCGACAAAATGAGGAAATTGAGGACGGGAATGTTTTCTGTTGGCATTTTGGCGGAGAAAAAGCAAATGGGTAGAGGTGGAAGAGGATGTTACAGTAATGAGAATCAAAAGGGTAGAGAATAAAAGTGAAAATGTTAACAAAAGAAACCATTTTCGCTTCTTTAGCAATTTATTGGGGGAGATTGTGTGGGTTTCCATGAGAAATGAAAAAATAATTTGATCGTGTGAAGTGGGGATCTGTGTTCACCAGCACCGGAGAGAGGTCACGGAAACCAATCAAGAATGAAGAAAGTTGGAGTCTTTTTAATGGTGGAGTAGAGAGCAGCAGTGGCAGTGAACAATAGTTTAGTTTTATGGATGGTAGCTGGTTGGTGGGTCACGGAGACCAGTGAGGACATAGAGAAGACTAAGAGAGAAGGCTAATGTTTCTTTCTTAGGCAAATTTAATTACTATTTAAATAGTTTGTTAACTATAATAAAATTAAAATCTAAAAATTATATGATTTTTTATTTATAAAATATTATTTAATAAGTTAAAAACTATTTTAAAAATTATTTTAGAAACGCTATAAAAAATGTGACCTTCCAAAAATTATTGCTTTAGACCATCTCCAACCGGACTTCAATTTGGAGAATTTTCACTCCAATTAGTCTCTATTTTACATTTTTCCATGTAAAGAAATTAGAGATCCAAATTTTTGGTCTCCAAATTTGGAAATCCAATTTGGATCTCCATTTTATTATACCCTTTTTTTTATTATTTTTTTTCTTTTTGGTTTTTTTTGAAAAATTAAATGAAAATATTAATATTTTATTATTTAGAGATTGAAATTTAGAGAATAGTTGGAATTGAGATAAAATAGAGAGGGTATCTTTTAGAAATATTCTGTTTTCAGTCTCCATTTTATAGAATTTTTTGACGAATAGTTGGAGATGGCCTTAATGTGTACTTGTGCTTTGCTTGCTCCATCTACAACTATCAATTTTATTGCAATACTTTTTTTTATTTGAAAAATTAAACCATTTTAAAAAAAAAAAAATTAAAATTAAACATTAATATTATTTATTTTCTATATTTATGTATAATTTTTTTATTGGCTAATATAACCATTTTAGCATCAACTATTTAAAATATAAGAACTTCAGCATATTTTTTATTTTATAATAAAAAACAGTATAAATAATAACCTTTATAATGATTTCAACATTTTTTAAAATCAAGGACCAATTCAATATTTTTTTAGAAATTAAAATTTCCTTAAAACTTTCCATCTTTAACAAATTTTACCTCTTTTCAATTTTAAATCAAAAATCTCCTAACTTAGTACTATTTTTCATCATATTTTAAACTTGTAAAATGTATAAAAGTTTATTTTGTCCATTATTTTTCTTTTAAATTATTTTTATTTTATCACATATTTAAATTATTTAAAATAAAATAATTTAAATTATTTATTTCATCTTTATTTAATTTAATGCAATTAATATATAATTAATTTAAAATCATTTTTAGTGAATAAATAATTTATTTATACATATTATATTTTTATTTTTTTATTAAATTACAAATTTAATTAAAAATTAAAATTAATAAAATTAATTGAATTGCTATTATGTAATGTATGAACCAAGAAAACAAAAATAACGGCAAAATCGTCTAATAAATTTTTGCTCAATATACCCGTCCGATCATTGCCTTTACTAAACAATTTGTTTATAATTTCAAACTACTTAGAAATGATTTTTTTTTTAAAAACAAATTTTGTATGACCTTAGGCAAAATTAACAAAAATGTCTTTTTTTTCTTTTTCAGTTGAGGCCGTGCAGAAAATAATTGTGATAAACTAAAAACCAAGTCTCCGTTAAAAAAAAAAAATAAATAAATAAAAGTGAAGTCTAACCGAAAATTCTTGGAAAAAAAAAATTATTAAATTACCTAAACAATAATTTTTGAGACAATTTAGTGTCATAAATTTTTCCTTATTATATTATACAATTAAGATAATTGGTGTTGCAATTATTTTTTTTCTCATTTCCGGGTTAAAATATTTTCAACAAAAAAAAAATTTATTGTCCTTAATAATTAAAAATATACGAATGAATATTAACCAATTAAACTTTTATATAGTAAAAATAAACTAAAACTAAAAAATTACAATAATAATAATAATATAAGTTAATTGTCTATAGTTGGAATGAGGAAGTATTTCTATTTTATTTATTTTAGGATAAAAAAATTAAATTATCGAATTGAAGTCTTTATAGAGTCAAAATTAGAGCAATTTATAAAGAAAACTCATTTTTGAGTAGTTTGAAAATTACAACTAATTTAAGGGGACATTTTGAATATCAAGCATTTGCAATTTAATCCGATATGGTACTGTTATCTATCTATATAAAATATATAATTACAAAGGAAGTGTTTTGCTTATGTGGCACTTCCTTAGAGCTTTCATGCTTACTTGACATTATTTTTTTTTTTATTAGTTTGGGTTTATACTTTCTCAACTGAAAAAATATAATTTAATGTCCGGCCGGAATTTATGAGCCTGCGCTACTAGGCTCGGCTGCTTTTTTTTGACATGAGGAACAAATTACCTTGGTGCTGGATAGAAAGCCCTACCAAATATATTTTCTTCCTTGAAGAAGAAGAAGAATAAGATTGTGATATGCTCTCTTTACATTTTAAACACCACAAAATTATTGTGATATGCTCTCTTTACTTTTCGAACACCTATCATTATTATTATTATTATTATTATTATTATTAGGGATATAAATATAAGTCCCTATAAAAAGAGCTATTTACTATATTTTCCAAGCGATATGCCAGTTACTTCTACAATCTTTTCTAAAATTTTACTCACTTCTAATTCCAATCTTACAAATCTAATGGATTCTTGGTTGGATTTAATTTTTAATAATTAAACCAGATTTTTAAAACTACCCCTCCACTATACATCTTTATCATTTAACTATCCATGGTGTAATTATCTCCTCTTTAAATGCATCAACCATTTATTTATTAACCAATAATTTCATATGCCATAACTAACAAAAAAAAAAAAAGCATGTAACAAAAAAAATCAACAAACAAATGAATGTACGAAAAAACAAAACTTGCACAACGGTGGGCTTAAAAACTAGTTAGAATAAGTTTGTCAATTGGAATGTTAGTATCATAAAATTTAATTTAAAGTGTTAATGTAAAACCTTAGTTTTTCTGAGTTTTCAATTCAAGGGTAAAATAGTTATTTTATATTCTTATATTTTGTTTTGATGTACTTTGGTTATTTAGATGTCCGTTTAATATTCGAGACAACGAAACAGTCATTTTGAGTATAATATTGCTTTTTGGGTTCTAGGGTATTTTTGTCCTTTTTGGTATTTTTTATAAATTAAAATGTTTTATTAATTTAAAATATGTAATTAATTCGTATTGGGGTTTAATAGAATTTTTTGGGTTAATTAATTAAATAAATTAATTTTAGAGTTATTTTATAATTTTAAAATTTTTTTCTTTATAAATACTTGAAAAATATGGTCTAGGAGGTGTTTTGGAAGTTAGGTTTTATGGGTACTTAAAAAAAAAAAAGAAAAGAAAAAAAAAAGAAGGGTTTAGAGTTAATAGCAGAGTCATTGTCATTTCGACTGTGGCGTGGACGAGCACGTGTGTCGTTCGGCAAGCCAGGAGCTTCATCTAGCAAGGGAGCTATGGCACATGCATGTGTCCTTCAGCCTGTGGTTCTCCATCGTTCAGCGTGCGGGCAAAGCAATTCGCTGCATCGTTTTGATCCTCGTTCCATCTATTGATTTTTCAAGTTTCTGGGTATTTTTTAGGTTTATCTTGATTTCTTTGCATTATTTTGTTTCCCATTTAATTAAAACATGTTAGGATCATGTTGGATTGATTGTTTATCTAATGATTTCAATTAATTTGAATTAAAATTTAATTAATTAAAATTTTTATTGAAAAATTGAGACTTAGGATTCTATGTCGAAATTTAGGGTTTTGATTGCTTTCAATTAGGTTAGGATTTTGTTTATAATTTTGAAAATTTATATTTATAATCATGCTAGGGTTTGGATTAATTAAATTTGGTGTTGAGAGTTTCTAATTATTTTAACTAATTTAATTTCCATAAAAAATTATCTGGTAAGTTGTTTATGTTGATTATGTGACTTTGCAAAATTTTAATAAATTATAGAAAAATGGTTTTGATCTGAAATTTTAAATGTGTTTGAGTTCTTGAAGTTAGGTTTTGATGAAAAATGTTTTAAGGTATGTTTTCAGTGGTTTGATTTTCGAAATATTTTGATTTCTCTACTAATGTTGATTGAATATCTGTGCTGTATGGATTTTATTATAAAATTATTTTTGAGAATGTACTAGAAAAATATTGAAATTTTTGAATGTATATATTATTTTCAGTAAATTTTTAAAGTCAGTACCATTAAGTGAATTATTATCGGTAAATTTAATTCTTTTAGTATTTACTTCTTAAAGTGGAGTTTTTCATAAAATTAATTTAGTATAACTTTTAAATAAGTAGTTTAGTTATGAACTTAAATTAAACTTGGTCTTGGATTGGTTAAATAATTGAATGTGTGATTATGGAATTGGATTGATTGCATGCTTTTATGTCATGCATAAATGTTTATACTTGCATTTGACTTAAGATTGTCATTAATTTTAGTTTATAATTAGGTATTTATCCAACTTCGAATTCGTTGAATGGTGTATCTCGTATCAGGTTTCTAGGTAAGTTCCATGGGTATATATAATTACTTGTGATGTGCTACTTGTTAATAATTACACACACACAAATATATATATATATGTACTTTTGAGATTATGTTCTTTTTTTACCCTAAACTTGCATATAATTAGGAAACATGAAAATGTATGTGTTTGATTATATCTATTGGACGATTATCTGAAATTGAATTTACTTGTGTTGTGTGATGACATATCATATAGGGATGGAAGATTTTTGGCCGAGAGAATTATTGTACCATCCAATGAGGCTTTTTGCTTAATACTGTTTACTGAGGTATTTTGCCTACTACTAATGACTGATATTGCTGATTGATTACTAAGGCGATATAAGGGAGAATGCAATTGGCAATTGGTGGCTCTGATTTTAGTCTGGTTGCATGCCGGTCTCAGCACAAGATTTGGGTCGTGACAATTAATTAAATATTTTAAATTTAGGTGTTTTACATAGTTAACCCATTAATTGCATAACAACTTTAGTTAGAAGAAAAAACAAATTCCATGTCTAAAGTTGAATGAATCAAATATAAATTTTATTATGTCATAAAAATATCATTATTAAGTTTATCATGTAAATTTTTTAATTTTATTTTAAAATTTTATTAAATTGGTGAATTGAATTTCTTCAACTAAATAATAATATTTAAAATTTGTCATAAATGGTGAATTTGATCCAAATTAAGAGTATTTCGATTAGAATCAAACTCAAAATGCTTCTGTAATCAATAAATAATTAAGTTACTAATAGATTTGAAATACTATTTTTTTATGATTTAAGTTATATTCTGTGCTAAAGAAAATTCGAATCCATACAAATAAAATATGTAATTGAAAAAAAAAAGAACCATATATTAGAAAAGTGATATACGTTGTACACGCGCCGCTTCTGGAGTGGCTAAAGATGGAAGTGATTTTTCTTTTTCTTTTTTTAACATAGATGGAAGTGATTAGCTGGAGGGGAATTTGTGTTCTTTATTTGGTGGGACCACCACTAAGCATTATCTATTTACTGCGCTTTTCACTATGAAAATGAATAATAGGGAGGGACTGCACTACACAAAAGGTACAAATTCATTACCGAATTCTCATTTGCTGATTTTCGAAATTCATAAAAATTACTGTATTCAGTAAATTAAATATTTTTTATTATCAAATTTAATTTACCGAACTGTACAATTATCAATCGGTAATTACTAATTATTAACTGAATTACTGAAATAATACAAGGGGGTTGGCCTGATGGTGACGTAATGTCACCAAAGACCAAAAGTTTCAGGTTCAAATCCTCTTGGGGGTAACTAAAGGAAAAAAAAAAAAATGAATTACTAAAATAACCCATTTAATTTACATTTTCAAAATTTACTTTAAACTGCACTTATGCTTTTCATTTCATTTCACATTAATATATATTTTCCAATTTCAACTTTACTAGTGGACAACTTAGTTTCAATGGGAAAGGGGGTGGGAATTGGAAGATTGATGATGATATTAAAATTGCTATGGGGGAATGAAGCCAGGATCAATGTACCTAGGAGTGCTAATCATTTATCACATAAATTAGCTAGAAAAGGCTTAGATGGGTCCTTTGTTTCTAGTAGAGGGTTTTTGAAGGGCAATTTTTTTGTAACTGCTTGTTCATGAATCAATATAATGAATGAAATATCTTAGTTTAAAAAAAAAAAATTCCACATCAATCAAAAGATTGTTTATCTTGCTAAGATATTCGTATTTCTGTTTTTATAATTATTTAATATTCGTTATTCTCTAATATTCATTGCAAGCCTGGTGATGAAGAAATTAGTAAATTCAGTAGAACTTGGGATTTAGTAAAAAAAAATTGAGTCTTTATTATGATGTGATAGAATTGGGTATGGTAAATCTAAATGTTTAACTACTTTGTTCAAAATAGTTAAGTACTTTGTCTTTTTTAGTAGTTCCATCACAAACTCTTGCATCCCTGGGTTTTAAAAATTGCCTTGTAGACTGAGTAGTGTGAAAAGCTGGTATTGACAATATAAGTGTAAAGAATCTGGGCCTAACTCATTTGAAAATTCGAGTTAACATGTGAGGATTGCCAAACCTTATAAATCTTATTAAGCCCCTACTCTTATCCGATGTGGGATTCCTTTACACCCCACCACGCCCAGAATCATCGTCTGAAGCGTGATATCGGCAGTTTCTCTACAGGAGGTCACCCATTACGGGTGCAGAGGCCCACCACGGGCTGCCCATTTCGGGCCATCATCCATTTCGGATCATCGTCCCAACATCGGTGGAGAGGGCATGCTCTGATACCATGTTAAAAATCTGGGCCTAACTCACTTGAAAACCCGAGTTGACAGGTGGTGATTGCCCATCCTTATAAATCTTATTAAGCCCCTACTCCTATTCGATGTGGGCCGAGATGAATCTGGGCGTGAGGGGGTGTGAAGGAATCCCACATCGGATAGGAGTAGGGTCTTAATAAGATTTATAAAGATGGGCAAACCTTACCTATCAATTCGGGTTTTCAGGTGAGTTAGGCCCAGATTCTTAACATAGTATCAGAGCCTGCCCTCTCCACCGATGTCGGGACGATGGTCTGAAATGGATGATGATGGCCTGAAATGGGCGGCCCGTGGTGGGCCTCGCACCCGAAATGGGTGACCTCTTGCTGAGAAACTGCCGATGTCACGCTCTAGACGATGATTCTGGGCGTGAGGGGGGTGTGAAGGAATCCCACATCGGATAGGAGTAGGAAGATGACAAGATTTATAAGGCTGGGCAATCCTCACCTGTCAACTCGGGTTTTCAGGTAAGTTAGGCTTAGATTCTTAACAATAAGCCCCTAGTTGAATTTTAGATCCTATACACGGTTGGTTTTCAAATCTCACAAATGGTTGATTTTTAGATCTCACACGTGGTTGATTTTCAGATCCCGCGAACAGTTGATTTTCAAATCTCATACACGGTTGATTCTCATATCCACATACAGTTGATTTTTAGATTCTAAACACTTTTGATTTTTATAACCCGAACATTGTTGATATTTAAATCCCTACCACATTCATAGTTTCCCAATAGATATTCAGACCTTGGTTATAAGTTTCTCCGATTGATATTCACCTCTCAGTTACAAGTTTGCCGATTGATACATAGATCTCAGTTATATGTTCCCTCAATTAGTCTCAATCTTCAGCACAAGTCTCTCAGTGTAATCCTCTCAACACAAGTTTCTCAATTCAAGTTCTAAAAACTATGTGGACTTGATTCTCATTCAATAGGGACAAAAGATTACAAATTAAATTTAAAGGGCAAAGTCAAAAAACATAGGCAACCCTTCATAGAGTGCGGTCCAAATAAACAAAAAAGGACGTCAAATTTTGCACATTGTAAGCCTTATGGTCAACATAGTTTGTAACACCTTGATTTTAAAATATCGATTGTTAAAATTAAATTGGACTAAATCGAAGATAAAATTTAATTTAAAGAATGTTATTGCCGAATTATTTTACGTAAAATGTGAGAACAGTTAAGGGCAAAATCATATTTTTCGAATAATGTTACTATTATCATCTTTTAATTGTGTTTTATTACAATTGTTATTATTATTATTATTATTATTATTGTTATTATTATTATTATTATCAAAGGAAAAGAATTAGAATTTGGAAATTTATAAAAAAAAAAAAGAAGAAAGAAAGAAAATCGGAAATCTGGGAAGAAGAAGAAAGAAGGAAGAAAGGAGAGGAGGAGCAGCGCCGCCATCGCCGGCTTTCTGGCCGGTACTCGCCCATCAATGGAAAGCCCACAAACCGGCGAGCACGATGATGGCAGCCCGACGTCCAGCCGTCGCCGGAGTTGTGTGTACTCTCGGCTCAAAGTTCTGAATTCCTATTCGTCGCACTATTCATCAGAAATTTCAAACGTGTTTTTCGGCAGCTACGGTGGTCGGACGACAAAAGTGAGGACAATTTTGGAATCCTCACGAGAAGATCTTTCTATCCATGTATGTTACGCCGCCTGAAAACTCCATTTCCGGCGACCGATGAGAAAGTCAACTGCCGGCTTCCGGCGTAGATCCCGATCGCTCCGGTAGTCGGATGGACGATCTAAGACCTGATCTGGATTCCTCTCGACGAGAGCTTTCCGATGGTATAGGCCTTGTTGCCGATCTATAGTCGGATTGAGACTCGTGTACAAAATGACCAAACGGTTTTCTTGAGTTTGCGTTGATTGGTCGCCGGATTTTAAAGTTGTGTTTTTCGGTGATCGGTAAAATGGTTATTGTGATTTTTCGGTAAATCCGTCTATTGTCTGTGGAGTTTGATCATATATTTGGACTCATTGCAGCGATATGAAGCTATTGGTGTGCTCGGATTCGAAATCCGTCAAGTATCACATTTTCCGGCAATTCTCCAGTGATCGGACGGTGACCAGAATATTTCCCCGGTGACCGGAATATTCCTTCTCCGGCTAAAATTTTGAGAAACCGTATCCTGTATCGTTTCGACGTGCTGAGTCCGATTTTGAAATCGGTTTTGCAATCCGAGGATCCGAACTACGAGAAAATGTAAATTTCGCAATTTGATAATTAGAATTTGAATAATTAATATTTAAGTGAAATAGAATTTAATTGGAATTAAATTATAAGTAAAGCTAAATATAAATGTTGATATCGGACAAAAATAAATATAGAAATGAGACAGAAATGTTAATGACGGATTAACTAGATTAAATGTTGTTTAATATTATTATTAATTCAACAGTAAATGAGATTAGTTAAGGACCCTAAAATATTATATTTTAGAATAAATCAAAATAGAATATGATATATATAATTAGACAGCAGTAGTACTGATTGTAAATCATTATATTGTGAATAGTGAAAGGACAGAGGACAGTCCGAGAGGTATTATGAAGGTAGGAAATGCGACGATACTGAAAGGACTAATGTGTAGGATTTTATCTGCGGACTCTACCAGGTTCGATACATTTTAGTATTTGAACTGAATCTATTATTTCTAAATGCATGTTTTAAATGAGCATTATTTTACGAAATTTCAGATAAATATTTTGTTGGGCACTCGAACGTATGTTCGAGTCGGATTATATGCTTTGATTGCATTTTTAATGCCGACGCGGTAGTCGCTGGCACGATGTTACTTGCGAGGTGGAAATGAAATATTTATGGAGATATATATGATTTAATATTTGAGCAATATACAGAGCATGAAATTTTGCAAAGACAATTGATTACTATAATGATTTGATACTTTTGAGAAAACATAAAAAATAGCATTATGATGTTGGACAAATATTTGAATTGAAAAATGGAAATTGAATTGAATGAAATATTGTGATAAATGTTTGATCAGAAATGGAAATTGAGTGGAACTCAAAGATTGATAAAATAGTTGATCAAAGGAAATGAAATATGTTTTTATACTCTACGTGGTTAGGGACCCTAGTGATAGGTATATGTCGACATATGAGCAAAAATTCCTGTGCAGATGGAAAAAAAAAAAAAGAAAAGAAAAATAAAACGAGCGTGCCTGAGGGGTACGGCTCAAATGATAAACTTTATGAATATTATCGGTGTGCCTGAGGGGCTCGACTGATAACCGGCGTGCCATTGGATCGCGACCGAACATAAGGCTCTTAGACTTATCATAGGAAGCCCAATTGGCCAGTAGAGTGAAAATGAGATTAATGATTTACTTTGATTGATAATTGTTTTATGAAATGAATTTTATTAAATATTTTTCCCTGTGAATATAAGCATGATACATATGATTTTGCGAAATGAATTCCCCAACTGGCTTTAGAAAAATATCATGTTATAATTGAATTATTGGTTTAACGTTTGCACGACGCATTTATATTCTACACTTTCTCAAAGACATGAAAAGTATTTGTCATCGGCAGTTCAAGACTGCTGTCTTATAAAGTAATTTTTGAAATGCTTTTAGTGAACAAAATATATCTATTGTATCCACTGAGCATGGAGTTGCTCAGCGAGTTATTTTTGTAACTCGCAGGTCCGCAGCTAGAAGAATCGTAGTGTCAGAAATTTTGTGGTCAGCTCCCAGAAGAACAGACGTTGGTGTAAACTCTTGTTTATTATTTATCATAGATTGGCATGTACTAGTTATATTAGAACATTAAATTATTTGAATACATGTGTAGTTGTTATTTGTATAAAAAAAAAAAACAATTTGAGGTGATTCTTAGTATTTCATATTTTAGCATATGTGTTAACGAAGTTAAGAGGTCACGTAACATTTCAGTCTGGTTTATTCATAAGTTGAATTTGGGGTGTTACAATTTTGGTATCAGAGTATAGGTTAAGTCGGTTCTGGGTAAATAGAGGAAAGAAGTATAAAGTATGACAACTAGGAAGGTAACGAGAGATTGTGATTGAGCTAGTAAAATTTGAAGTTAGGATGTTGCAATGAGATAGTGAAACTAAGTATTGTATGAATTAATAAATAAGAGTGAGAACTTTATAATAAAAGCAAGTGGGGAGAATTTTCTCACCTAGGTAGCGAGAAAGGATATACGTAGAAAAAGTTAAAATAGCAAAAATATAAGGAAAGATAAAATAATATAAGGTGTAGACGGATAGACTAAGTAAAATGTATAATGATTATGGAATTGAGGTTAGACCGTGAATAGAAGTATTAAATATTGTGAATAGTTAGCAATGTTGAGTATTGTAGAAAATTAAGAATAAAGATAAGTAACCTATAGTTGAGCCAAGTGAGAAAAAGTTTCTATTCACGAAACAAGAATAGATATATGTAGAAAAAGTGGAAATGAGAAAGATGTGATAGGTGATTAAAAGTGATATGTTGGTGATATATAAAAAAAACGGAAGTACCAGTAATACCTATGGATAAGAAGTTATAGCCGAGTTGAATTCTGGCAAGGATCAAAAAATTCTTAAAAGTTCAGAAGTGTCAATAGGAGACTGAAAAAAAAAAGCAAAACTAGCATAATTGGTTATAAAATAACGTCTATAGCATAAAGAGGAAAATAATGGAAAATAGAAAAGTAACTCAGACTCAAGATATTGACAAGAGTATTACATATATAAAGGAGATCGAAGCTATAGTGAAATAAATGAAAAGGAAATATTATAAAAGATCATGGGTGTAAATGTATTAAATTATTGTACATTCCAATTAGGAAAGATTGACTGGGAGCTAATTGAATACTGATATAAGTGTTCATGAGAATGACACGTGAGTCGCAATGAGCGATGAATAAGGAAATAGAATCTTTATCTCGCGATTTGCGTAACTTAAGAGAATGTAAGAAACAAAATCAAAATAATGACAATTATACTATTGAAATGAACGAGCTGTTGCGCAAGTGGGCGACGGTATTGGAATAATAATACTAGAACCTATATTGGCACGAACAGCAGAAAAAGAATAAAAGTCGTGATTGTGTAAAATGTAAAAAGCTAAAAGACATAATGAATAACAGTTTTATGTTGGGATCAGCTGTAACCAACACAAGACTAAATAATTTTAAATGCTCTGAGGTAGTATAGGTGGACGCATCTATATTCCGCTCAAGAGAGTTAAAGAAAAGATGAAAATAAAGTAAAATACAGTATTAACACGGAAAAAGTATAAACAAGATAATTCCGTTATGTGGAAAGGTATTTAACTCTATGTCCTGGCCAGATGTAGAAGTTAAATAAATTTCTTGCATAACGGTAATAAAAAAAAAAGAAAGAAAAAAAAAACTGTAATTTGGTTTGTGACCTGTAAATCAAATGGTATGATAAAATAAAGTAAGTGGTAAATAGCGAACGGTGAATAGTAACACTATTAAAAGGTAATTAAGTCAAATATAAGAAACACTAATGGCAAAGGGATTATAAGATCCACGTCATTGCAAATTAAGTCTGAAACGACAAGAGAGAAATAAAAGTAGCTACATGTAAATAAAGAAATGTGCAAGAGACGTAATTTATGATTAAAAAAAATATGATGTAAAAGGAGTAAGAGGAGAAGATTTTGATCGAAAAGAGAGCCAAGCATTGGAATAATAAAGTATCGGTAATTAGGGCAAAGAAAATAAGCATGAGAGCAATTCCAACGAATACGAAAAATCAAATCATACCTATAGTACGGTGGTATATAACTCCTAAAATGTATTTTCGAACTATTTATCAAAATTATTAATTGAAAAAAAAAAGAAAAAAAGAAGTAGAATGTATAATAAATACGATTTAGATATAATACCAATAAAGCTCAATGAGATAAAGACACAATTGAAAGACTCGGTAAATGAATTATTAGGCTAAGTGTCTCGCCGTGAAAAGTACGAATATTATTGGAGAAATTACTGACAGAAAAGTCAGCAAAAAGGAAATCTTCATTGAGATTTAGAATCAGACAAAATTCCAAAAAGAGTTCAAAGGAGGAAAGTGTGGATAAGCAAGGGAATGAAATTCTTAAGTTTCTGTTGCAGGTACTCCGAATCTCAAAGGAAGTATTAGGAAAGGAACTAGCAGAGACTAAAGCAGTAATGACTTTAGATAAGGTAGAGAAACTAGAATAACAAGTAAGAGTACTGAATAGAAAATGTATATATTGTAATGTGAGGAATGTGCGAAAGGAACATAGAGGAGTATACTAGTGAACGATTAATAAGGTCAAGAAAGCAGAGTATCTAGATATATTAGGTAGAATTGCCAAAGTGGCAAAGAAAGAAATTGATATACCAATAGAAAGATATTTTTGGGAGAATTCAGTAAATTAACTTTTGAAAAATTTAACAAAATACAAGATTATTACAAATGGTGAAAGGAGATAGGTGACAAATAAAAATATAGATAGATTGTTTGAGCAACTGAAAGGAGTTGCAATATTTTCTAAGATTGATTTAAGAGCGAGATATCGTTAAGTAGGAATAAAGAAAGGAAATGTTAGAAAAACAATATTGAGAATGTTAAATTTCAGTAAATGGAAATTGTCAACAAAGCTTGAAAGATTAAAAGAAAAGCAAATGATTGCACCAGTTTTTACGCAATTTATATTTGAAAAAAAATTTATGATGTATAGTGACAGTATTGCCGGACAACGAGGTATAGTAGCTGAGATGTGAGTTTAGTCTGTACTACTACATGAAGTAAAAGAAATACAGAAAGAGAATCAGCAAATCGTGGAATAGTTGGAAGAAATTTGAAAAAAAAAAGGGGTGTATTGGACAGAACTCAATAAATATAAAATGAATGGATCGGATATAGTCTAAGAAATAAAGAAGCGAGTAGAAATCATCAGGAATAAACTTCAAATATCATTAGATTTACAAAAGTTGTACGCCAACTTGAAAAGAAAAGGAGCTAAGTATATAAGTGGCGGAAAAGTTTATTTTAAAGGTGTCACCTTGGATGAAAGTAGTAAGACTCGGAAATAAATGTAAGCTAAGCCAAAGGTTCATTGGACCGTATAAAAAAAAAAAAACTCGAGCACATTGGTCCAGAAACTTATTGTTTAGAATTATCTTCAGAATTGAAAGTATTAAAATCGGAAAAAAAAAAAAAAATGAAATGATGAAGTGAAGAGTTGTTTAAGACTATTGGATACGTCAGGTGTCTCGAAAATAAAGATTTTTAATAACTTTGGTATATAGATAAGGATATTATGGAAAAGAAATTAAGTTTAAGTGAATAGAAGAGGAATCGCAAGCCTGTGAGAATCAAAATGGAAAGAATAGAGGGGTGCATCAATAATTACGCAATTTATAACTAAAAAGGACTTTATGGTACATGATAAGATAAAATAGATTGTGTGGTTGCTAAAGTATTTAGTAAAAAGGAATATAAGCATTGTAAGCTAAGGAGATTAAGTAACGATAGCAGATAGTAAAACATTATTACTCAAAAGGCGAATTTAAACTATGATGTTAGAGGAGGACAAAGAATTATAAAAGATGGATTGGTAGGTCAGGAAAAAAATTTGGAAACTAAACTTCAGTTTAGTATAACCTGTAACTTTGTACTAATTAGCAGCCTAAGTAAAAGAAGTGATTGAGTATTAGATATTGTCTGTGAAACCGAAAAGCAAGTGGAGATCATTAAAAGTAGATACAGGATGACGTTTAAAAAAAAAAGAGTATAATTGAATTTTGAGAATTTGATCCCAGTAATAATATTCTGATTTTGGGGACCAAAATCTTTTAAGGGGATGAGATTTGTAACACCCAAATTTTTAAATATGGGTCCTCAATTAAAATGGATTAATTCAAAAGAAAATAATAATAATAATAATAAAATAAAATTATTATTATTGTTATTGTTATTATTATTATTATTATTATTATTATTAAGAGAG
>CATIWJ010068335.1:0-25341 GCA_949640765.1 Croton laevigatus | reverse complement strand
TTCGCTACATGGTCTGTCGCACCTGAATCAATAACCCACAAAGGATCAAGTTCAGTTAGAAAAATAGAACTAGATACACAAATCTCACTCACATAGGAGATTATTGGATGTACCTTTTTAGGAGCGGTGCAGTCTTTTGCATAATGCCCCTTTTGTTGGCAATTGTAGCACTTCACACGTGCCACGTTCACCTTCTTCTTTTTCTTTGACCCTTTTCCCTTGTTTTGGTTTGTTTTTTGCTTTTTGGGCTCATTAGCCTTACCCTTCCCCTTAGCCTTACGCTTCTTGTTGTTGGAACTTGTTCTAGGCGAGGTGTTAAATTGTGCCATATGCACTTGAGAATTAACTTTAATCGATGCCAATCGATCTTCCTCTAGTTCTAAATGGCGTGCTGCGTCGAGAAAGGTCCTTTCATGAGTTAGGTACATTCTCATATGCTCCCAACTGTTAGGCAAGGAACGGATGACTGCTTGAATTTTCTGCTCTTCTGTGAGCTTGTGACCAGCATCACTAAGCTCACTGATCATGGTTTGCATTTCTCTTAAATGCTTTTTCATTGTGTGATCGTGACGCTTCTTATAAGTGTTAAACTTGATTATGAGAGAATGGAGTTTGGTGAGAGACACACCCCCAAAACTCTTTTGCAATTGGACCCACAGATCCATTGCATTCTCACAGTTGTGAAACTGTTTCATAATATCATCATCCATAGCACTAAGCATGATGATACGAGCAGAAGAATTCTTCTTCTTCCATGCCAGGTATGCCTCTTTATCCTGCCTATGCTGGGCAGTAGTGCCTTCCTCAGGCTCGGCCATAACACGATTCAAAGTTTCAAGGACCTCTTGATCCTCGAGCACATATTGAATCTTCATCGCCCATATCTCATAGTTGTCACCATTCAACCAGAGATCTTTGTTAAGCTCAGCAACAACGGACTTAGCGAAAGACATGGTAAATCCTTTTGATCTACAAAATTCGGTTTGCACAATTGAGATCTTTGAAGCAATATATTTATTATTACTATGTACTAACACATATTAATTTGTAAAACCTTTCACTAGACCTAAATTTGAAAAGGTAACTATATTCATAATTACCTTCCAAGAACTAATGTTTAGTTTAACTTATTAAAATGGTTGTACATAGTAAGATATTTGGTTGGATGACTTAAGCTCTCATAGTTCATAAGTTTAAGTTCTAATAACTCTAACTTAAAGTTGTTGATTTTTACTTATGTTCATACATAAATATTCTACATGAATTGCATTTAAATGGAATTAAAACAAAATCATTCAATATTCAAAAAAAAAACAATCATCTCATACACATCCAAACAAATTCATATTTCTTTCTAAAGAAATATAACAAATTCATTTTTCCAAATATGTGACTCTTGATTAATTATAATTTTGTGTAATAATATTTTCTATAAATATGTTATGGAATTTAAAAATGAGGTTTATTGGTTTTAATTTTAAAAATTCTTGAATATTACTTTGTGTGATATCAATTCATTTTCTATGAATGTGTCGTAGAAAATGGCAAAGTTTATTAGGAGTCCTCACCTAGCACGTACCCAAAAGGAAAGACAATAAGTTGTCTTGGCTGAGGCCAGAGTTTTGAAAAAGAAATTGAACAAGAAAACCAGTAGGAGGGATATTGACAAAATTTCAACCCACATTGTTAAAATGCATGGTTTTCTTCAAGATGTTATTTGGGAAGGAGGTTTCGAAAGTGGTAAGAATGAGAGAACCCTTTTTGAAGTAGTATGCCAGTCTTTTCAAGATGAGAGGATGGAGTACATTATGGATCAATCTTGGAATGAATCAGGACTTATGGAAGCACCATTATGATCTTCCTTTCTAAGGTTGCAAGGGATGGTGTTTATAGGACTCAAGACCCTAGCAACTTTATAACAATTAGGAGTGGGCGAGCAATGATTCGTTGCGTGCAAGGGGATGAAATCCATTTAGTTCCCCAAGACTTAATAAATAAAGTTGTTGAGTCTACCTTACCTATTTGGTCCATTAGAAGAATAATGTTTCTTCTATTAATTTTTCTATTTAGTATAGAAATAAGAATAAATTTATTTTATTCATTAGCTTCTATTTAGGGGAGAACATCAAATATTTTAAATTTTATTTGTTAAAATTTTAACTTATAACATATAAATCTAAAAATGAATCATATAAATATTCGTTATTAGATTTATGTGCTATAAGTTAAAATTTTAACAAATAAAATGTCTTCCCCTAAACACAAACTAATGAATAAAACAAATTTATTCTTATTTCTATACTAAATAGAAAAATTAATAGAAGAAACATATTCTTCTAATGGACCAAATAGGAGAGTAAGGTAGACTTAACAACTTTATCTATTAAGTCTCGGGGAACTGAATGGATTTCATCCTCTTGCACGCAACGAATTAGTGCTTGCTCACTCCTAATTGCAACTTTAGAAAGGAAGATCATAATGGTGCTTCCATAAGTCCCACTTGATTCATTCCAATATTGATTCATAATGTCCTACATTCTCTAGTCTTGAAAAGACTGGCATACTACTTCAAAAAGGGTTCTTTCATTCTTACCCCTTTCGAAACCTCCTTCTCAAATAACATCTTGAAGAAAACTATGCATTTTAACAATGTGGGTTGAAATTTAGTCAATATCCCTTACTGGGACAACTCATTGTCTTTCCTTTTGGGTATGTGCTGGGTGAGAAGTCCTGATAACCCTTGCCAATTTCTACGACACATTCATAGAAAATGAATTGATATCACACAAAGTAATATTCAAGAATTTTTAAAATTAAAACTAATAAACCTCATTTTTAAATTCCATAATATATTTATAGAAAATATTATTACACAAAATAGTAATTAATCAAGAGTCATATATTTGGAAAAACTCATATTTCAATTCACCAAAAACAATTTCCAATGAATAAAAAAAATTTATTCAATTTCCATACACAATAGAAATTTTATTCTAAATTTCATTTTAAAATTTTGGTCAATTATTTTAATAAAACTTAATTGATTAATTCTTAACAAATTAAAATTGAACTAATTCCATACTAATTAGTATTAAAGTTAAATTAAACTTGTTTAATTTATTTTTCTATTCTCGTAGAAATATTAAGTCCATAAAATAATTTTGTATTGAATTAAATAAATTAATTCTTAATTCTAAACATATTAGAATTTTAATTTTAAAATATCATTTAGAAATAAATATTAATTGTACTCAAAAAAATATTTAATTAAAAACAAATTTAATTTAATTTGGTGTCCAATTAAACAGATTATTTGATTAAAAGAAAAGAGGTAATAAAAATTAAAATTAATTTCTCTAAAAAATTAACTTGACAGAAGGGCTTTTATGAAAAGAAAAATAAAGTTACAGGGACTGGATTGTAACACAAGGAAGTTTAGGTTTCGGATCGGAAAGGAGAAAAAGATGGAGGACCGGATTGGTAAAAACGCGTATTCTCCCTCAGCAGACGCCCTAGCCGCCGGCCTTTTGTCCGGCCGCCATCGCCGGTCATAACAGCAGCCAGTGTTAGCGCAACACGAGCGCCACATCCGGGCTGGGAGTCAGACACCGACGAAGACTCTGATCGTCGGAAAAATGGAGAACAGAGGCGAAGAACGAAGAAAACGAAGGACCCGAAACCGATCAGGCCTTCGATCTTCCAAAAAGTCGATCTTCGCTGCGCCGCCATCGCCTGGAGCTGCCACACCGCGGACCAACCACGACGATCCGAGGCCATAGCCAGGCTCCCACCGACGGCGATCCACCAACGCCGGACGGGATGAAGAATCGAAGCAATACTGGAAAAATGAAGACACTGTTCTTCGTCTTCCACATCCAAATTTTTTTTTATTTAATTTTAATTAAAACATATTTAATCAAAACCTAAACCAAAAACACATTTCAATTCGCAATATAATTTCTAGAACGGATCTAGAATCAAGGGAGTAAAAACAGATTCGTTCATAAAAAATTATAGCACATAAAATTAATTATAAAATTAATCCAATAACGAATATCACTCATATTTACACATAAATATACACAATCAATCAAACTCATTCAATCGAAAAAAACCTAACAGGTTTTGATACTAATGATGAAATTTAATCTATAACAAATATAAATAAATCGGGAATAAATATAAATACCTCAATGTCAACGAACGAATTCCCACGTGCGAAAGTGATACGATTATTGGATCAAGTAAACTAGTCTATAGAATATGAAATCCTATAATGCAATATCACGATCTAAGAGCTTTGTGAGGAAGATATTGGAAGGAATAGGAGAAACTGCTTTGGAAACTAAATGCCGTAAGTTCTGTATTACTAATTTCTTATTAGGGATGTATATATATAGGTGATTATTAGGGTTACCTATTTAACCCTACGACCCATTACTATTCATATTATTACTAAATCAATTAATCAACAATCTTATTTTTTATTTTATTATAAAAATAACAATCTTATTTTGGTGTTAATTATTTTAATTTTTAACATTCAAAAGTTCATATGTCTATTTGAAGCATTGTCGAATAGTTAAACTATGTTAAGATATTTAAGTGAAACATTTGACAACTGAGTGTTTAACTCAAAAAATCAGACCAAGTTAGATAATAAAATTATATATTAGATTGATAATTATTATAAATAGTTACCTGTGACTTAAATAATTAATTTTTTTTTTTTGCATTCAAACAACAATTATATAACCAAATGGATGAGTATATTTAAGGAAAAATTACTCCGTAGTATCTGATTTTTCAGCCAAATTTATTATATTATGTGGTTGTGATTTGAAGATTGTATGTATAATCCGAATATTTCCGACTATCTTAACTCAAAGACTATTTTTAATCAAATATAATTTTTTTTTGAAAAAGACATGAATACCCTCTAATTTTCTAAATTTAGAAATAAAAAATAAAAAATTTTATGTTGAATTAATAATTTGATTTACTTTACATTAATAGATTAAATATTCTAAAAATGTAATTCCAAAGGATACAGAAGGATATTATGGACTTTCACTCTGTCTCTAACGACAAATTAAATAAAATAAGTTAAAATTATAAATATAATTTTTAAATGAGGTTTACTACTATGTTCATGCCTTTAACATTAGTTTTTTTGGTGCTAATTTGCAATGCTTATGAGAAGCATAATCAGAAAAGAGAGTAATCCAGCATATCCATTTTGGATTCATAATTATGAACATCACTTGAGGCCCGGCTTCCTCCTCCCAGTCAACAAAATCATATAAGTATGGTAATGTATCTTCTTCCTTTTTAAACCCAACTAAACTACATTTATCGAGATGTATTTTTGTATTCTTTGTTATTATTCTTATACTGGGTTCAGTAACACTGGTTAAAGCAGAAAAAGAAACCTCTCGGTTTATCTTCTACTGCAGCGTTCGGTGTTTCTGCAGAGTCATTTCTTATAGCCATTAAAGAACTTGTACCAGGAGATTCTGGTGGCAACACAGCATTCTCCGAACTGAATGTTCGAGCAGGAATGACTGGCTCATGCGGTGACACAGTAGATAGATACCGAAGGAGCATGTGTATGATCTGGCTGAAATTTGGCCGTGCATTTGGGTCCTCTTGCCAACATGTGGTTACAATCATTGCCAAATCCTCTGGGAGGTTCTCTGCGCTAGGTCTCACATTCTGAAACCATGTAAAACCCCACAAATTATGAATGAGCTAATGTTTCAGAATTAACTTAAAAGCAAAGTGCAGATTAATCCTTGTTTATTGCTAATTAATAGTCAAATAAAGACACATAAGACCAAAGCAACGTTACCTTAAATGCGGCTGCATATGCTGCCTGTAAATTTGACATGCCTTCGAACGGCAATTTATTATGAATGAGCTCCCACAAGACAATTGCAAAGCTGTAAGCGTCAACCTTGTGGTTATAGTGCTTTTTCTCCCCATGCCTTAACGTGACTGTACTGTAAAGCTGCCACCCACTACGAAGGTTAAAAACCAGTTTTTCAAACACAAAATAAGTGTAATTGTAATAATACCTCTGGAGCCATCCAACGATATGTTCCAGTTTCAGCAGTCATCATCTCTGTTAACGACTCTTCTCTTGCTAAACCAAAATCCGCAAGTTTAACCGTTCTATGGTCAGCAGTCAAGATCAGGTTCTCTGTACAATGGTCAGCAAATCAACCCATCAGGAACAACTTATAATAATAATGATTAAAATATTTTAAAACCGGGAATTCTGATGAAAATATCTCCCTAAAAACAGTGTTCCCAACTGCTTGTTTGAGCCAAGGCATCAAAAGATTCCTAAGGCCGCTCATTTTTAATTGGACAGCAAACAGAAATCTTTTTATGACTGCCCAAGAACTGAAGAAAAGATATTCATTAACAGTCAGATGAACACTCTGGATAGTTATGAATCTAGTTCAGCTCTGTGGCGTCTAATACTTGACCACCTCAAATATTTACCAAAGCCATAACCCGAACAAATCAGTCACCAAAACCTTATTTCCTGTAATATTACTAACTCTTTTAAGCAGCGTAATTTATTTTGCAAAGTTTTCAAGCAGTTGCACAAAATTAATTGAATTCCTAAAATTGAATTGCATAATATTTCTCGTCATCGATAAACAGGGAAAATTTTCAAGTAAATGAAACATATCAACTTGTACTTCACTTATTGTACAGAAAAAGGGAGAAGCAACTTAAACAGAAGAAAACTATGATAAATATGAGCTTTAAAGCAAGAACAGCATTGTGATCATAAGAGCTTCCAAATGCATAGGCATGGTTATATCCTGAAAGTTCAAAATTCATCCTGAATGCAACTCAAAAATAGCACCTACGTGAGGGATCGTATAACAAAAAGTCTACTTCATGCAAAACCTATTTATGAAACAAACTTTTGGACCAACGTGTTTATAACAAAGTTTTGAGCGACTGAAGCACTATATCAGACAAAATGTACAATTTATACAAGAAAAGATGGAATTATGATCCTGAAGAGCCTCTATTTAGTTGGCCATTCAATTCTTCTGTTCCACAAATTAGTCCAACATCACTTCTCAGCCACTACTACTTATTTGATTAATTTACCTAAATGACCAATGAGCATAAAATGTAAATTGAACACCTACCAGGTTTAAGGTCACGATGAATAATTCCATGGGAGTGTAAGCATTCCATTGCACGAGCAATATCAAGTGCAAACCCAATTGCCACGTGCATTTCCAGGCATCTTGGTCGCATATTCACCAGGTACTTGCGCAATGTACCACCTAACAGAAGCTCAGTTACTATCACCATTACAGGTTCCTTACAAGTACCAATGAACTGGCAACAAACAGCAACCCCATTATCGGTTACATGATAAATTATGAGATAACACATAGAATTCAATCAATAAACTGAAAAATAATGCTCAAAATCAATTAGAGTCAAAAGACATGAAGAATACCTTAACTAGATTTTTGTGTTGAACTCTAGATAACATTGCAATCTCTCGTGCAAACCGCGCTTCTCTCTTGGCAATCTCTTCTGGGGTTTCTCCTCTATGAACAACTTTAATAGCAACATTTTGATTCTTATACCTAATTTAATAATAAAAAGAACATTACAAATTAGAGCAAGATATATCAGCACAACGTTGTATCGAATGATGTGAATATCAGACAATTGAATAGCAAAAATAGAAAATGACCAAAAAAAGAAAACTGGGTTGGGTCTATAAATCTGAGAAACTACTGTTGGAACCATAAATAAATAAATCAAAGCAGAAGATTAGCAATACAAAGTTTGACTTACTTTCCCTCATAGACTTTGGCATGAGCACCTTCGCCAATCTTTGGCCCAACAAAGAGGAGCTTAGGATCAATTAGCCACTTAGCATCCAAATTAAACTCTTCTGAATAGAAACCATTATTAGATCCCATTTCTTACACTTATGTATCAGCTAATGAAGTAAACCATCTATTGACTCAGAACCCAAAAAAGCCCTTTTATAAAAAAGGAAATGGAAAGGAATATAACTATAAATAGACATGCTCCATATTGTACCCCAGAATCACGCCTGCAGATCCAGAAAAGATTAACATTTGCCTTTGTTTAGGAGGCAAAGAATAAAAACCCACATGTTCTAGAGACAGAAACCAACAGGAGGATGAATTTTTAATGAAGAAAAACGGAAATTATTATTATAAAATAAGAAGAAAGAGGGCAACTTCACACCCACCCCAACAGGGAGACTAATAGGTTAAACTTTAAGAAGCAGCAGCAGAAGGTATTGAAGAAAATATCAATGGAAGATTAAAGATTCAAAAGGGGAAAACGAAAAGAAAAGAACTTTAGATTGGGATTTTTTGGTGTGTTAGATTAGAAAGCTTTCTCTTTAATTTTCTCTCTGTACGCGTATGGAGAGTGTTGTGTTTGTGTAGAGATAAAGCCGCGGCAGGATAAAAGTCTCTGTCAGAGAACAGTAAGTGGGCTTTTATTATAATTTTGTTTTCTGCAAAAAGCAAATTAAATATGAGAAAAAGAAATTTAATAATAGGTGGCAAAGAGAGAGGGAAAGGTATTGATGGATCCATGATTGTGTCTTTTGGTTTATTTTTTTTGTTGGGATTGCAATGGCTTATGGAGAGACAATTTTTTGCTTTCTTTTTCATGAATCCAAATTCTTATTTCAATATTTTGTTTAGTGTTAATAAAATTGAGTTTGAATCTAAAAAATTTTATGCAAGTGTTTGTACTTATTGACCTGAGAAACCTGAGATCAATGTACAATGAACCGAATCTTATGTAGAATTTGGAAAATCTTGCAGTAAAGTCACTCTAAACTTCCCCCTATTTATGTTCACAGTTGTATGATTGTTTTTGAGATTCTAGGCACATATTTCTCAATAGGAGATCGTGTATCAAAAGAATCTGGCATTAACCGTTATTTAGGATGACGTTCATCCAGGATTTTCATGTGGACACAAACTCGAAACTTAGAGTTTTTGCGAAAAAGTGATCAAAGTGATATTTTCCATTTTAAAAGAGACTCGTGCTATATGGAAATGATTTTAGGAGCTGATGCACTACTTTTTATTTTATAGTTAAAATAAAAAAAATTAAGATGACTCCAATTTAGTCCAAGGGCAAAAAATACAATTTTTGCAAAAGTGTCAAACTGGAACTAGAATAGATTCAGGAAATAGGTTTTCAGTTTAATGGGGGTTAAAATATTTATTAACGAATAAATATGAAAATAAAATAAATATAAATTGATAAATAAATATGATAAGTGTAAAAAAAATTATGAATAATTAAATAAACTAAAAGATAAATAAAATAACAGTAAAGATAAATATGCATATTATTAAAATAACAGATAAAATAGAGTTTGAATTTAAGCAAAACACTACCTCCTGCAGCAGAAATTTTAAAATGTTTATAGAAAATTGGACCTGTATTATGAGATAGATAACTCAGAATTGCATATGTATTTGAATGGAATTCAAAATCAAGGCTGCATTGTAGTTCATACGTTCATATTGAAATAGATTAAGAGTTTTGAGGGCCAGCCTACTGTTACCCTCATCCAAGCATGAATAAATAACAATATGCAATGCAAATAATTGATAAAGTGTTAACACCTGATTTTTGCCCTCACAAAATGCCCAATGATAAAAATCAGGCACTTAGAGCAATAAATTCAATGTTGGTTTAAACAACTGAAATCCCGACTTTAGTAAAGTTCTCTTTCCAAGTTTTCCAAGGTGAAACTCAAATATTTTATTTTAGGAGTATGTTTTTGGCTATTTTTCAATTTTTAGAAGTCTTATGGAATAGTCGAACTCATCATAAACTCACTAAAAGTGATGGAAAAACCTTTTCATCATGTCTAGGGATAAACATGCATTTTTTCGGGGATCCCTAGAAGTGACTGAGGGCTTGGTGTCCTATTAATTGGTTGTTTCTTCACCAAAAACATAAATAGCCCTTTTACTGACAACACATAGGTCGTTTGGTGAAAATTAAGGTTTTCTCCTACTATTCCTAGCATCTTTAACATTCCAATAAGAATTTGAGGGATTTTAGGCAAGTTTTTATGGTTTTTAAGGGAAACATTTGATTTGGAAGATCCAGTATTATTAGTGTGATTTTCTTCCATTTTCATCACTAGACATATCAAAAAGGGATTATTTTGGGTAGCTTTAAAAATTTGAAGAAATCATCTTAAACCCTAACTTGAAAATGGGATTAAAAAAAAATAAAGAGTTTGGATTCTTGAAAGTTGTAAAAGCTTTTATGCCTTAAATATGAGGACAAGGTAAAACTCTAAACTAATCTCTTTATTTTTACTGCATTTTTAAGCTTCTAGTAATGAAAGTCTAGAGAGTGATTAGGTCTGACAAGCCACAGATAAAAGCCTTATATAAGGGATCCAAGGCAGTGAGGTTTCGATAACCTCATGTCCAATAGGACTCAAAATGCCCCTAGAATTTTGGGGCCCAAGAAGCCTCTAGATTATAGCGGTCCAACAGCAGAATGGGCGACCTTTCCCTTGGCTCAGGTGAGGGCAACCTCTCTCTTGGCTAAGGTGAGGGTGAATAAAATTAACAACTAAAGTAATAAGAAATAAGTATAAAGATATAAATTAACAACTCAAGATAAGTGAGTATATAAATTAGTATGCTCGGATAATAAAAGTAAATAATATAAAGAGTACATGAATAATATGTCGGGTAAAGTTCCAGTTAATTAATAAATTATTTAGAGATAACTATATAAAGAAATATATGTATAGAGAATGTATAAGTAAAAATAAGTAGATGACCTGAATAATCGACAGTTAGTATATTATAGGCACATTAAGGAGAAACAAGTAAATTAAGAAATTGTGAGATAAATTAGAAGTAGAAAAATCTCAGGGAATAAAATTTAAAAGGTACTATTCAGATTAATTGATAAATAAATAAATAAAGTAAATAGTAATAAAGAAAAAATAAAATAAAAATGCTAGAGGAATTCATGAAGTAAAATATGGAAGCGAGCATAAGGTGATTTATTTAATTCAGAAGAATTATTATTATGGAAATAAATTAGATTAATAAAGGAATTAAGAAAATTCATTATTTAATAATAAAATGAAAAATTAATTGAGATTATAAATATTTGTTAGACTAGATGGTCACGGAATCAGAACTAATCAAGAAAACATAAAAGGTAAACATGGAGCGAAGAACACATCAAAATATCAGTGTTGGTACTTTATCTTTGTTTAATTATATGTGTTGTGCATATCTGCAATTGTTTTGATAAACATGATATACCAAGTATCATTATGCGAATTTACATTAAATGAGTATAAAGTACCCACTAAGCTAGTAGCTCAATAAGTTTATTGTTTGCTAAACTTGCAGGTAGCGAAAAGTCACAAAGGAAATTAGAACAGTCAAATAGAGTCAGGCTCACTAGAAGTACTTAGTATGGTATATGCTGTGATGGACAAGTCAGAACAGCCAACAGTATAAAAGAAAAAAAAAATTTCTAAGGTAATGTTCTATATACTAAGTTGTATCAATTGTGATACATTTATCTCGACTAATAATAGTTGGGTTAAGGGGTGTTACAACTGTTATGTTGGATTATTCAACTTATTCATTATTTCAATAAGAATTTGACTTTTTCCTTTCTTCTAAGTTCGATTATTTTTTCTTGTTTACCGTTCGTTCTAATCAAACAACATTGATTAGAACTCCTGAACATATTCTAAACATTCTTTCTCTTTCATAATTTTCATTCTGCATCAGGATAACTATGGGTTAAAAATGGTCTAATGTAGCAAATTAGGGTGTGACATATTTGTCATCCTATCTACCATGAAGGTTGTAGAATATGGATAGAAGTGTTCAAATGAAAATGTTAAATCGTGAAATTCGTGAAATTTATATCGTTAAAAATATTTCCAATCGTTAATTCATAAGAAAATTAGTGAAATTCGTTACTTTGGGGAAAATTTTCTTGAAATTTTCTGTAATCTTTTGGAGACTAAATGTAGATTATAAATCACTTATGGCGGGTTGGGTATTTATAGGGGGCTTGGTGCACACAGTGCCTCTACAGCGGACGGTATAGTTTGGACATTGCGAGTTTCCTGTTAGGGGGTATGGGTCATGTCCACACAGGTAGCCTTAGGGGACGCCACCTGTGTAGGTGGTAATCTTTCAGTAGCAGGGTATGGCATAGGTCAATATCACTGGGCATGAGAGGTTGGGATCCTTTCCTTAAGTTTTGGTCTATAAGGAGAAGTTGTCCGGAGGTCACTATGGGCGACCTCCTTGTTGGGCTGTGAGTGCCCCCATCCCTAAGTTGTGCTCCCACCAGTTTCACTCCTCTACTGTTTGTAGATGTCTGTGGGATTCTTTTGTAACATTGTTTGTAGCATTCGGTCCATTTCGACTCTGAAGGCCTTGCACTCTGTCATGCTATGGCCGGGCAATCTATGGCAGTCACAATAAGTGATGGTGTCGTAATCGGCGTTGTAGGGACACAACCTATACTCATAAAGGGCATGCCTTCGGGAATGGTTCTTACAATATGATTATTTCTTAAATTATTTAACCATCTATATCTTATAAACTCCCATGTTCTTGCTTAGTTTTCATTAAACAAATACTAACTTATTTATTTCCTATTTATAATATATTTACGTGTTTATCAACATACTTCTTATTCCTTCTTCCTTTTAAAACATGTTTACTTCTTGTTTATGATAAGTTTACTATGTTTATAATTTGTTTACTTTTCTTTTCTAACGCCTTTGCTTTTTTAAGTTTTCTATTAATAACCCATTATATCTTTCTGTACTTAAGCTACTTTGTATTTTCGACTTCATAAATTTCAGGACATGACACAAGCCAAGGAGTGGTTGCGTATAAGACCTCTCCACTGCGCCAAGTGGTTGGGATTCAATAACCTAGGGGCCTCATGGGCTCAGAGGTTCTAGGTTCAAGAGGCCCAAAAAATCTTATTGGACAGAAGAACGGTGGGACTGCCCTTAATCCGACTATTCCTAGCCGAGCTAAATGTGCTACAACGTATGCTTTCATGGTATACAGAATATTACCTTATAAATTTATTTCTTCATTTACTCTGATGCTCTTTCTAGTCTCTGATTTCTTTCACAATATACGACATTCTAAGTGCCTTTGGTGAGCATGATACTACTTGACTGTTCTGGTTCCATATACCTACAAGTTTAACATAAACTAAACTTGCTAAGCTACGTGCTCAGTGGGTACTTTACTCTTATAAATATAAATTCACATAGTATTATCTCAGATGAGCATATATAGTAAACAATGGACAATATATCATTACAACAGCACATATTATGTATTTACAACTCATAGCATATGCCTAAAAATAATTAAGAAAGAGTAAAGTACCAAACCTGACTTTGTGTCGATTCATTCATCGGGTTTTATCTCATGTTCTCTAGTCTTTTCAAATAATCCATCGCTCTCTAATTTCGCAAATATAATTACAACTCTAATTAGTTTCTATTTTAATGTTCAATTTATTTCACTTATGTTTAATTTAGTCTACCAGATAAATTTTGCTCAAAAGCTCAAGTTACAATTTCACTTACTTCCCACATGGTAATATGATTTTCTATTATATTTCATAGTCATCATTCGCATAAGAAAATCACTTAGAAGCATGTTCAAATGTGTGTTTTATCCTCAAAAATTGTTCAATAGAGTTAACGAAAGCTACCTATGGGCATTACGCAAGTTACCCTAACTTTTGGACTTCTTGGGATGTTTTTAAGATTTTCTCATGAAAGATGCAAGCTTTTGGACTGACTTCGATAATCATCTTGCATGAGACCTTGCATCTCTCACGAGATGTTTAGAATTCGGTTACGCACTATTTACTATTTCAGCCATAACTTTTAATTTACAAATCCAAATAAGGTGATCAAAATGCTATGGACAGCTAACATCTGTGACTACAAAAATATCTTTCTATTACTATATCAAATTATATGAAGGGATAATATAAAAAAAACTCCCTATATTTTTACTGTATCGATAAAAACCTCCCTGTCTTTTTTTTTTTCAGACAAAAAACTCCCTATTTTATATTTCTGTTGACATTTTCCTCCTTTTATCTATTTTGTCTGTTAAAATAACGTTATAAAGACTAAAATGTAATTTTATAAGCTCTTTTTAAAAAAATAAAGAAAAAAGGGATTATTTTAAAAAAAAGTCTTCTTCAACCTTAGGAAGAAAGGACACCGCTATTGTTGAGGCCATTATACTCGTCTCTTATCGGCATTCCACTGACACCCGATGCAAGCTTCTTTGCATCAAAATCATTTTCAATAGAAGGCACACCCACCTAAATATGCAAAAATCCCAAATGCAGTAACAAAATTTCATCAAAACAGAACTTAAAATTGTACAAAATGAACTTTAACAAAAAAAAAAGAGTTCATTTCATGATATGTAACTATTCAACTTGCCCGGCAAAAAATGAAATCATTGTCATTATAATAGAACAGAATTTCAAACTAGCTAAACAACACAAAAATCAGCAACTCTTCAGCTCAAAAGCTGCAATCAAAGAAACCCATCAAAATTCAATGACAAAAATTGATTATTTCTTCAAGAAAAACATTAAAAAAAGAGCTATTTAGACATGAAGATGCAACCTTTTAACAATTTTTTTTTCAATCTTAAAGAAAACAAACTGTCAATACAATCATCAATCTAAACTGTTACCCATTAGAAAGAAAATCCATTACAAGTAACTAGCAATGAAATCCCACAAAAATGGAGGTGGTAGTGGTAGACGCTTGAACGACAACAGAGGGCTTCCTAAGGTTGAAGAAGACTTTTTTTTAAAATAGTCCCTTATTTTTTAAATTTTTTTAAAAATGGCCCGTAAAATTACATTTTGATCATTATACCATTATTTTAACAAAAAAATGGACAGAAGGAGAAAAATGTCAACGAAAATATAAAGTGGGGAGTGTTTTGTCTGAAAAAAAAGGACAGGGAGATTTTTGTCCATATAGTAAAAACGTAGGGAATTTTTTTATATTATCCCTTATATCAATGATATAGTCAAAGTTTGAGTTAAAGTTGCAGATTAAGTTCTGTCCAAACTCAGATTTTTAGTTTGCATACTTAGTACTATTTTAATCATATCTTTTTTTCTACAATTTCAATTGAGGTGATTCTGACTTTCAGAATTTCATAACACAAATGTGAGTAATTTTTTTCCTATCATTTACTCAAATAGTAACATTAAGCTAGGAAAAATGTAAGTCAAATTTACCCCTCTGATTCTGGAGTTGCACAGGATACCAGTCCCATTGATTTGAGTGTAACTTATTTCATACTTGGTTTTTGTTTAATCTGGTTTACAAGGACAAAATAGACATATTAACCTACATATTTCATGTTTTACATTTTTTCAAATTCATTCTTTAACATGGTCTAAAAATTGGTTAAACACAGGACAGTTCTACTATTCAGTCTGTCTTCTATAGCCTGCACACCTTCTACTATTTCATGTTTTACAAAATTCATCTACTATTGGATTAGTGATGTACATGCGACTGCAAATAGGAATATTTTAAATAAAAGATAATCAAAATTTATGAAACTATTAAAAACAAGTGAAAAATTCTTTATAATAATTTTAAAAAATATATAATAATATACAAATAATAATAAAATATAAAATTTTGAACAAATTTTATAAATAATTTTTCTATTTCGTAGTTGATGATTTTAAATGTGTAACCATTATCTATCACAAATTACTCGCTCTGAACCCGTAATAAATATTAAATTTCACTATTTGCTCTAAAAACACTCACTTATCACTACTCATTTATCTTAATATAGCGCAATTATTATTATTATATATATATAGTTAATAAATTTGTAATATAATAAAATATTTTGATATATAACGAACATATTCTTGATGCCTCAAAATTTTTTTTTTAAAGAAAAAATTTAATAAACTAAATCTTTTGTCGGGTAATGATAGATAGTAAAATTTAGCCTTAACTCACACAATTGAATCTCTAGTTAGTGCTTGCATATTATGTATTGAAAAATTCTGAAAAACAATTTCACCTTGAATTTTCATTCTATCACAAATTACCATATGTTTATTTTTGGTACATTTTCATCAAAATTTTGAAATATTGTCTATTTTTCACCTGAATTATATTTTTTGGACTAAATTAAAATGCTTAATTGTTCAATTTGTTATTGGAATTCTATATGTTGTTGGATTTGACTAAATTTTCTCTATTTTTCCCCCTTAAATTTTGTCAAAATTATCAATTTAATTCATTTAAAATTATTCATTATCATTTATTATACCTATAGTGATATATTTATGCATAAATTGCTAGAAATTACAATAAGTAACTAAAATATATTTGAAATTATAATATTTAAAATTATTATTTTTTTAATAGTTTGAACATTTTAAAAATTAACATTTCAATTTACTTTCCAATCTCAAAATTGAAATCATTATTAAGTTGAATGGATAAAAAATTATAAATACAATAATTATATTTATAAATATATAAATAAGTGTTCAATTGGACTATATTTTTTTTTTAACAACGTGAAAAAGCATTTAAATATAATTTTTTAAGAAATTATGTTTATTTTAACTTGTTGAATATGACAATTATTTTTGCTTGGACATTTATATTAGCACCTTTTGAAATTTTTTATGTATTACTTATTTAACATTTTGAAATTTCTTACTTATTAATTTTTATATTTATAATTTTTATCTATTTTACTTAATAATTTTAATTTTGAGTCTGTAAATTAAATTGAAATGATAATTTTTAAAATTTTCAAACTACTATTTAAATAATTAACTTTAAACATTATAATTTCAAATTTATTTTTATTTGTGCTTATATATATAGTCTGTGAATAGATTTAGATTTATTAATAGATATAACACATAACACTGAGTAACTTTAAAATTAATTAAGCCAGTAATTTTGTTCAAATTTAGGGGCAAATTAATGAAAATATTGGAAAAATAGCTAAATTAAACAACACATATAAGTTTAGGTGCCAAATTGAATATTTAGTCATTTCAATGTAGTCTAGAAAATATAATTAGGGCGAAATCATACCAAAGCCAAACTAGGGTATGACAGAATAAAAGTTTAGGGTGAAATTGTTATTTAAGCTGATTAACTAATAATAATATAAAATTTGTCCTTAAATAATTTGGTTATCATCCATGAAACTATAGCATATTCTTTTTCTTTGAATTTTGTTATTATATTGCAATCAACAATAAAAAAAAAAATTATAATATGGAGAAGATGAATATGGGTTTGTTTTGTCAAAGAAAATCATCTTCCTTTCGATTTTTTTATTAAAAAAAAAAATTATACAGAAGGGTACTAATAGATTGTTTTACAAACTAAACTGAATATGGAAGATTTCCAATTGTTTTAACTGCAGAAAGACTTTTCAGTTATTAAAAGAGACAGAGAGAGAAAAAACTTGCGTCGGTGTTGCGATTATATATATATATATATTCAACAATTATATTTAATATCCAAAAAGAAATTTTATTTTATTATAGTTTCTTTGACTTTTTTTTTTAAAGGATTTTCTTTGACTTTATTTTTCTAAAGGACTTGTTCAAAACATAGACGAATATGTAGTTGGTGGATGTGTATTTGACCGACAAAAGTTGGTGTGCAAACGAACCTTGGGTAAGAGATGATAAAGGAAATTTGATAAAAATAGGCAAAAATTTTACCTGCTCGGACAAAAATTGACCATTAAACTTCTGAAAAACTATAAAAAAGGCCTATTTTAAGTTCATTAAACAAATATGACTATGGTCCGAATGCAACCTGCAGCAGCCTGTGACATATTTTCAGACTTAGAAAAACTCAGAAATGGGATAAAATAGCAAAAGAAGGATGAACCGGCACATAATCAAACGACCAAAGACCCTGCATGACTGTAACACCTCTTCTAGACCTATGAATAGGACCAGAAGAAGTGCTACCTTCCGGATTAAGAGTCGGTCATCTGATGCCTAAGCATTTTATAATAATGAAGGCCCCTAGCTTACGGTGCATCCTCTTAATTCTTTTGAGAGGTGTAACCAACATGGACCCATGTGTTGTACATTGCAGAACATGTGGTTAGGTATATATGCCTGCTCTAGTGAGACGAGTACCCTTAAATTCATCCACCCTTGCAATGCATATAGTTACTATAGAACCTTCCTTTATAGGCTGCATACACCCTTAAGCTTGAAAAAATGTAATGCCATGAAAAAATTTTCCATGCATACATCTTATGGGCATTTAAACCCTAGTTAAAGTTTAAATCTTAGAATTCTATCCTAGGTTCAAACCTCTCAGTGTCTTATATTTAGGTTGCATAAATCTGGGTCATAGTCTTCCAACCCTCAAATTTAGGACACTCTTTAGTCAACTTTAGTGTCACCTCATGGTTAATCCATCTTTGTCAAATGTCTTAAACTTAGACTATCAACTTTAAGTCTATCTAATCTTTGTCTTAGCCCATCAAACCTAGGTCATCCTTTTCTTGTCACATCCATTAAATTTAGGTTACCCTTGGTCAAGCTTTTCTTTACCTTAAGTCATCAAGTCATCCAAATCCAGTGTCTTAACCTTAGTAACCTAACCCATTATTATCTCTCATTCATTGAGTCTAGAGTACCTTAGTCTTGTCCAACCATAATCACCAACCGTGGTTTTCAATCCATATTGCTAAAATCTTGACCCTTCAAGCACCTTACACCATGACTATGGTCCCTTAAAACCTCCATCTATTTTTGCTCTTTGGATATCAAGATTGGACAAGTGCTAAACTCTTATATTTTTCCTTCCATCAAGAAACCATGATGACCACTAAGGAATTTCAAGCTATGCTCAACAAGGCTGTGGAAGAATTGGAACAAAGGAACCAGAGAATGATTGAAATAGCACTAAATGCTAAGATGGCTAAAACGACCCTTGCTATAAGAAAAGAACCCACTTGAGGGCATAAGCACTTATAACATTAATAATTTCTTTTCTCACATTATTTTACGGGAATAATAATTAGATCTCCATTTCTCTTCACCTCAATAAATTTGTAAATAAATTATAACTTTAAGTTTGTCAGTAAATTATAACTTCAATAATAACCGCTTAGTTTCTAACATTGTCTACACCACAATAACATATTCTGTATTGCCTTATGAATAGAAAATATCACTGGTCTATTGTAAATAGAAAATAGCAAGCTTTCTTCTTTTTAATGTATCAATTAATTTCGTAGTCTTGCCTGACAATGTGCCTATATTCAAACGTCCTATCCTCAACCAACTCTCATGGACAAACCCACCCATCCATAATGTGGAAACCCCATCCTATTTGGGACTTACTTAAATCACACCGACCTTGACGTGTAAACCCTTTACTCATTTAACACTACACAGTTGCCTAGGAGGGCACATCCCCATAGAATAAGTATTTAGAGGATCCATAGTACAAGTGCATAAATATGGAGTGGGTCTTATTTTCTTTGGATCTAATGTATTCCACAACTGAATAATTAATTATGTTTTAATCGTTTATACACTTGATCTTATCAACAAAAACTTTGGCTCTTTATTAGAAACTAGGGTGACCAAATTTTAACCAAAACTGACAAACTGCACCGAACTGAACCGAAAATGTGGTAAACCAGTCAGTCCAATTAAGTTTGGTTTTCCACTCTTTCGGTTTGATTTTCAGTTCTGAAAATATAGGTCGGTTTTTCATGAGGTTTGGCAGGTTCGGTTGGCCGAACCGAATTCCCTCACCCTATAAGAAACAGTCCACAGCATGGTGGTTTCGGAGCTGCTTGATTCTGATCACTTATGCTTCCAATTTGATAATGGAATGTCTGTTCAGCTAAAGCATACACTTGGAATATCCAATCAACCACGATATTTCCTGGTTAGTTTGGAATTAATAAAGAAATAGAAGAAACCCTTTTTTTTTTTTCTCCAAGAATAGAAGAAACTTCTTCATCAGCAGTTTCAGAATCAATAATCTAAACTGCCAGGTATCACAAAAATAAAGTATTATCTCATTAAAGTAATGAAAATTTTCTTTTTTTTTTTATTATTTTGCTTTTTAATTGTAGTGGAATTGTGAATTTTCTTTGTTCTTTGGAGATATTTAAGTTTGTATGGCTCCCTCTAAACTAAAGTCAACAAATTTTCATGGTCGGTCCTTTAAATAATAATGGTAGTGCTATGTGAACCAATTTAAGAATATATTCCTTAATTTCCAGGATTATTTAGAAGAATATAATGATTATTCAGTAAATCCTAATCACTCATCCATTAAGCATTTCAAACATCCAAAAAAAAAAACAGACATTCAAAATTTTATCCAAGAGATTGAGCATTTCAAAGCTTTTATCTTTGGGCACGAGACATGGTCATATGGGTAGGATCTTGATATGTGTGAATTCCATTTGAAACAGCCTAAGCTTTGCTCATAACCTATAATATTTTACTAACAGACTTCAGTTTTGATGCTTTCAATAATTCATCATCCTCTTGCTTCCTTCACTTATCTAATACTCACACCGAGGTATGTCAATGCCTCTAAATAAATGCCTCTTATCTCACCTCACCTTCTTCTTTCTATATAAGCCCATATCTCCTCTTTTGTCTTCAAACCAACAGAAACCACTCTCTTTCATTCAATATATTGTTCAAAAATGGCAACCGCCACTGAGAATGTCGCAGTCGTCGAGGATCAGACGCCGGTACTACAGGATAAGGCAAATGGCGGAGAAGAAGAGGCTGCAAATGGGGTGAATTGCGACAATAGGGCCAAGGTTACCAAGGAGCCCACTACGGAGAAAGTTCAAGAAGAGATGAAAACCAATGGGAAAGAAGCTGAAAGTGAGGAGGATGCAAAGAAAGAAGAGGTAGCATTTGAAGTTGAGCCAAAAACTGGAGTTTCTTTTCCAGTTAAGTTAGATGATGGGAAGCAGTTACTGAGTGTTGGTTTGAGGAAAAAGTCCATGCTTGGCATGGGCATCAAGATATATGGCTTTGGTAAATATTCTTACTATCACAAATTCATTTTGGTTTTCTCCTTTTTTCGTGTTAGTTTGGCTCGATGACCTGGAGATGACTCCAGTACAACAAAAGCAGGATCTTGGTCCTGCAATTCATATATCCTTTACTAAATAACTCTAAATTTGCAGGGATGTACACAGACAATGAGAAACTGAAGGATCTGCTCCAGTCAAAGATTGGAAACCCTCCAGCAAAACCAACGAAGGAAATGTATCAGTTAGTAATTGACAGTGATTTGGCAATGATGGTTAGGTTGGTGATTGTGTTTTCTAGCCTTACCATGAACATGGTAAAAAAGAACTTCGATGAAGGTCTAGGAGCATCCATTAAAAAATTGAATGGCGGAAAAAAGAACGAAGAGCTTGCAAACAAGTAAAAAAACGTCTACTCAATTATCTTTAATTACAAGTAACAACTAACAATAATTGTATGCCCACTAACATACACCTATTGTGTATTCAAATGATAGGGTCATGGGTCAAGCATCAGATGACATTAAGCTAACAAGTGGCTCCGTAATCGAGATTTCTCGCCTTCCTGGTTATGTTCTAGAAACTAAAGGTTAGGTTCTAAAAATATGGATGTTTTCATGTAATGCACTCACCAGAAATCCAAAATCTGATGAAAAGATTTGCTTGATTTATGCAGTGGTGGACCAAGTGGTTAGCAGAGTTGAGAGTGAACTTCTTTGCAGGGCATACACACACATGTATTTGGGAGATGACCCATTCGACAAGGATGCCAAAGAAAAATTCGGGATGTCCTTACTTTCACTATTCTAGACATGTAACGGAATGATTTTCAGGCAGACAGGAATAATATGGCCTAGGCTTACTACATAGTGAGTAATGACTAAATGGCTGAATAAAGGTAGATAATGCGTGACAGAATCTCAACTCTGTTATGTATGATTAACTTCATGAATTTAACGATTTTATTACTGAACAAATCTAAAGTAATAGCACAGATAGCATAAGCAACTTCACTCATTTAATTATAATACAACCCTGATATCGAAGAGACACGTCATACTATCACAAAGAGGCCATAAAAGTAATCACCACTAATTGATGTGACAGCATCACTTCAAATATGACATCCAATTAGCATGCAATTAGTTAAATCTCTCCCTGAGCGTCCTAATAAGCATAAATCAGATCATACATATATATATTCCGTCAAATAATGCGTTTTTATAACTTACAAGAAAATTTCTTCATTTAGTACTTGGGTGACATCATTGAAAGCCATAAAGAACCTTCCTTGGATCCAACTGTCCACTGCAATAACTTGATGACACAGTAGATAGCTCCTGGTAGCCCTTCCACTCTTCAAAAGGTTTCAACACAATCGGGGCTTCAATACCAGCAGAATCCACACGTAACATGCTTTTGTAGTCCTCGTCTCCCAAATCTTGGAGAGCTTTGGCCTTTTTGTCCCAAGGATTCCACACAACTACACAATTAATGAAATCCAATTTGAAACCTCTGTATTATTGTAATTAGAATCAAAATAATTAGAAACCGTCAAGGTAAAAAATTTTAGAACCTGCATCGGGCATGCCACCCTTTCGGAGAACGAAGGTTCTCTTCTTTTCATGGTCTATGATAGCAATCTTTGAGGGGGTGCTCAAATACACTCTATCAATCTATAAAGGTAAACTAAATGAGCAGTATGAAAAGGAAAAAAATGTAGTTGAATTTTATGAAATCATAAAGCATTAAGAACTCAGCAAAGTTTACATCAAGAGTAAGTCTACAACAAGTATAAAAAATGTAATACCTCAGCATCAAATGTGATTGCATCTGCCTGCTCAGTGAACCTTTCTTTGCGAATTAGATTATCAAAGTAATCAAGGGTCTCCAAGCCCTCAATACGTACTTCACTGCAAATTACACAGGATTAATAGTAGGTATGAAACATCTACTCAACTCAGGTCTTAATTCTAGTTTCAAAACGTACCATTCAAAACCAGAAAATTAGAAAATGGAATGACTCCCAAACCATGCAAAAATATGTAATTTGGATAAATGGGACTTATTGTCCAATGTAGAACAACTATGCTGAAAATATCCAGTCATTAGAAATAAGGAAAGTTCCAGGCAAACCTGATATCTGACACAGATAAGTAGTTGCACAGCGCAAATGTGAAAGAGAAGGCTTTGTTATCTGTGTTTCTCACACGCGGGATTAAAGTGAGCTTCCCAGGACTAAGAGAAATGCGAAGTCGTAACTCAAAGCTGCAGAATAGAAAACCCCAAGTTATAATAAATATAATATAAAATTATCAGTCTCTATTTTCTTATAAGTTCGGTAACATTTGAACCATACCTACGCGACCAGGTCTTAAAATCCTCTTCTGTGGACTTCAATATCAGGTCAACTGATGACTGATTATTCACAGGAGGCAAAGGTGAAGGATCAGTATCCAATGACCACAATCTGTTCCTTGCAAAACCATGTTTTTCCAGTGAACCAAGATTTCCAAACTGAAATAGCAGCATTGAATAAGAACACAAAATATTAACTATGATAAAGGGGAAGATATTCTTCTTGATTCCTTGTCACGCAAACCTGTGGAAAACAGACTGGTATACCTCCCCTGATAGCTTTAGGCGGCTTCCAAACAGCCTACAGACAAGAAATCAGCCATAATTAGGTTATAGTACAAGTTCCTTAAGCTGCTTTTGATTTAGCACATATAACTACTCTAGAGAGGCAGATTAAACGCTGTCCCTTTTGGATTGCATATGCGAAAAAAGCATTTAAAAACTAATGAAATGGTGTATGAGATATTTCTGATGTTCAAACATTTTGGTAGGCCAGCTAACCAGCGTTTTACTGTGAAGCTAAGAGAATTAGCAGATAACCATAAAGCTGTTTTTTCCAAAGTCATTAGAAGTGGGTTCTCCCTATGGCGAATTCTGAAGACCGAAGAAGGTTTCAAGCTGAAAGTAAAAGTGAAGGGGCCAGAGTAGTAACTTCGAGGAACATGTGATTAAAGTATAATATTTGTATTATAAGCCTAGAGAGGCATGAAAAATAGTTAAGAAGAATGCTGACCTTGCTGCTCATAAAGAGTAATTCTTCTCTGCGGTCATTCTTCCAGGACACAACCTGCCCGCCATATAGAAGCACCTGAAATCAATTGGGTGAATATTTATACTAGTGAGTTGCAAAGTTGTAAAAAGAGATTATCAACACACTGAAGTTGAATAAAAATAACAATAAAAGAAATTGAAATAGAAAACTGATATATGTTTTTCATTCAACAATCAAGATTACCGATTACCAGATTCAACACAACACAAGATTAATTATTTATAGCATCAGAATAAAAGGAAAATTAGAGAGAGAAGAAAAAGAAAAACCTGAGCAGAAGAACCAGTAGATTCAGACAAGATAATCCTGGGAACATGATCATCAAAAGGCATGGGTTTAAGGTTGAACCTCTGCCTCATGCTACTCACAATCGGGGTGCCTTTCCCTTTCCTCCAATCCAGCTGCAACAAACATACCCAAATTAAACACTTATCATAAACTTTATGCAAAGAAATGTCTGCGGCGTTTATTACTTTTGCTATGACTTTCTTTCCTTTTCCTTTTTTTTTGCTGTGAAGAAGAAGAAAGAGAAGGTGGTATTGGTATATATCGAACGGAAGAGACATTGGATGCTCTGCTCTTGTGGTTTATGTCTCTTTCAGGCTACGCACAAAAGCTGTGAAGCTGCGTTTTGATCTCTTACACGTCATCTTTGTTTGGGCCCCATTCTATTACCCTGTGTGTGGACTCCACCCTCCTTTTTAAAGATATATTCCCTTCGTCACTTTCAAAAATGGATAAATATTAATTAGTCCATATACTTTTGCATATTATACAATTTAGTGTCTATATTTTCAATATTATATTTTTTCCATCCTTTCTATTTTTTTTTATTTGATTATTCAGACATTTCCGTGATTAAAAATTCCAATATTATACTACCTCCAGTTTTTTCAATTGTTTACGTTTCCGTTTTTGGCAAATTTTTTCAATTGTTTACGTTTCCTTTTTGGGTAAGTAGATTTAATTGTTTATTATTATTTCTGTATTGGTATTGGTGAAAAAGTAAGTATTGTAAAGAGTTGATAA